>CAUYUJ010004669.1:722837-910337 GCA_963575745.1 Prorocentrum cordatum
GGTCGCGGGCGCGGGTGACGTGGGGCGTGCAAGGAGCGACAAGCGCTGGGAGCGCGGACCACAGACGGCGCGAGTCGCGGGAAGCGCACGTAGGTCGCAAGCGGGTTGTGTCGCCAGTGGCTCACGGGTAGGTCGCGAGGCGGGTCACCAGCGGATCGGGAGGGGCGACGGCGACAAGTAATAACAGCAATGCTGGCGGCAATCTGCACCGCGGAACGTCTCTTCAGCACCACGCAGCCAGGCACAGGGTAAGAACCTTCGGCCTCTTGACTCTGAAACATGCATGTGCGCACATGCATATCCACGGCGCCTGGTGGCACCTGCTGGTCGAACGTGCTGCTGTCGACAGCAGGACCCCCGCCCCTCCCCCCACCACCCCACAACTACGCACGTGGGAGCGGGGGATGTGTGAATCTGTTGGGAGTGGATGGGCGTGGGCGTCCTCGGGGGCATCTGTTTTATCCTGGCGAGGGACCCAACTATGAAGCTCCGTATGGGGCAACGAAGCGCTGCACTGGGTGGGGGGAACGCTGTACTGAGTGGGTGGTGTGCCAAATTGGGTTTCCGAGACGCATACGGACGGTCCTACTGGGCGCTTCGGTGGAGCTTCCTATGGGGCCACGAAAGGCTGTACTGGGTGGGTGAAAATGCCACATTGGGCTTCGGTGACGCACGCGGACGGTGGCATTGGGGCCTCCGGTGGAGCTCCCTATGGGGCCACGGAACGCTTTACTGGGTGGGAGGAAATGCCAAATTAAGTTTCTGGGACGCACGCGGACGGCGCGCGTAGCTCATAGCGTAGCATGTCTTTGGTGACGCAATGACATTCTGCTAGTCGCCGAGCGCGCCAGGCCTGCCACAGGCCGTCGCACTGCGTCTCCTGGTACTTGTGGTTCGTGTCCGTCTGGTGGCGTCGGAGATGCTTGCTCAATTCGTGGATGGTGTCGCCGAGATGCTGTAGGGCCTCCTCATTCGTGTCGCGGTGGTCCTCCTGGGCATGGCTTTTCTGTCGTAGTTGGGCTCGTTGCCGAAGCAGCTGTAGCTCGTGATCTCGAATTTCGCGATGCCAATCGGGGCGTCGTGCGGCGGCCGAGAACTGCTCCATGGCGGCGTCGCGGGAGCACTGCATCGCAAGGCACCAATGGTACGCGCCGCCGTCGCGTTCCAAGTACTCGCCCAGCAAGTCGGCGTGGGTGCTGAGGTGTTCCTCGAGGCTCTCCAAGAACTCGACGCGCTTGTGGCCCTCCTTGAAGCCCAGCGCGATAGCGTGACGTCCAAGGTCTGACGGGCCACGGCCGGTGTGTGGCACGCTGGCGGGGCCTCGATCTTGACTATCAGCGGCCCGTGGTCCTTGAACTTCCGCGGGAGCTGGAGGGCGTGGGCGGCGTGGTTCCACACTCGGCACTGCAAGATACGTGAGACCATGCCCGTTGGAATGAATACGTAGTCGGTAACCGAAGGGTAGCGGCCGTCATAGGTGGGGCCCGTGTCATAGTACGCGCTCGCTGCCGCCATGTGCGTGTTGCCAAGGCTGCGGTGGTAGAACTTGCACGCTTCGCCCTCTTTGCCCGTGGGGTAGTCGCCGACCGTCTCGTCGCCCTCGGGGCCCGCAGCGAAGCGGTCGTTGAGGTCCATCATGACGATCGGAGTGAAGCGCGACGGCGTGTTCAGAATCTCTTGTTTCACCCATTGTGCCACCTACGTCCTGGTGACCCGCCATTGTGGTAGTTTCCGTCGGTCCCATGGGGCAAGCGGGGTAGGCCGTGATGATCTTCAAGTTCGTGATGCTCGATGGTGATGCGACCTCCGCGCCCCCATAGCTCTGGTGGTGCTGTCGTGATGTCCTTGACGTGCTTCCTCTTGAACATGTAATGATTCCGCAAAATGCGGCAGCCCGCCGAGTTGTTGATGTGCGCGCTGTGGCGCCCGTGGCCGAAGTGGATGGCGAGGTGGTGTTCGTAGCGCTGCACATGGTGCGGGCTGTGCGGATGCCTCGCGATCTTCGTGCCAGGGCAACCCACGAGCTGGATCCCCCTTGTGGTGCATTACATGTGGTGTGAAATATATGGTGCAAACTATGTGGTGCAATCGAAGCGGTGCAACTCCGGCAATGCAATGCAACATATTTCGTGTGCGCTATGGGATGAACGCGATGTGATGTATGTCGTGCGTTATGAGCTGTACGGTCAGAGCTCTGCGGTGCAAGCTGTATGGTGCAATCTATGTGGTATGTCATGAAGTGTACGCGAGGTGCGCCTACGAGGCGCCCGCGGGAGGCAACGTAGCGAAACCTCGGCGGATCCAGCCAACGCACGGGGCGCTCACAAAGCGCTCACGGGCGGCACCGTGGGGGCCATGACGTACCCAACCAACGCATGGGGAACCCACGAGGCGCCCACGGGCGGCAACGTGGCGAAACCTCGGCGGACCCACCCAACCCACTGAGCGGCCACGTGGCCCCCAAAAGCGGCAACGTACCGAAACCTCGGCGGACCCAGCCAACGCACGGGGCGCCCACTGGCGGTGGGCGGCAACAAGGCGCCCACGGGCGGCAACCTGTGCGGAAATGGGGCGCCCACGGGCAGCAACGTGGCGAAATCTCGGCGGACCACCCAAGCGCGGCGGGCGTTAGTAGCAAAGCCTCAGAGGACCCCCCAAGCGCGGTGGGCGGCACCGAGCCCCCCAAGGGCAGCAGCGTGGCGACGCCTCGACGGAACGAACCACGCCTTGGTAAGATGAGTAAGAAGCCCTACATGCAAACGGTGCCTTGCAATAACCAGATATAAAAGTGTGCATACACATAATATATATATATATATATATATATATATATAAGGCACTGTAGGCGTCGTCGCCCGCTGTATGCCGTTCCATTTCCTCCTCCTCCTCCTCCTCCTCCTCCTCCTCCTCCTCCTCTCATTCAGCCTCCTCCACTTCTTCCTCCTGGGGGCCCTCGAGACCCTCCCCTGTCTTCTGCACATTGAGCGGCTGGTCAATGACTGGGAGCGTGGTGACCCCGAGCCCCAATCACCGTCGGCGAACCCACTTGTTGCTGCCCAGTGTGTCTACTGGCGTAACTCGTCACGTTCCCTGGCCACGACTACCAAGTATCACATAATTGAAGAAGCATTTGAGCTCCCATAGTCTGCGATTGTGCAAAAACAAAATCCATGTCGCGGATGAAAAAAACAACATAACTGGTGCTACAGAAATGGCAATGTACGGAAGCACGCTGGGATATCACGAAGTGGAGCAAAACGATGACGGACGAGCCTCACCGAAAACGAGGTGCTTACGGGCATACAAGTAACGAAATGGAATGAATGTGTTTGGGGCTCTGCCCCTGGATCACCTGAGTCTTCGCCGTACTCATCAACACTCGCGCTAAGGAAAGACCCGCTGAATGGGAGTTCCCCGTTGCAATGTACAACGAATTGCTGATGTATTATCATGTGCAAGGAGTGAACACAGCTGGGAGTCCATACGATTTTGTCTGGAAGATCTGAAACGCCGCTCGGACGTCATCAACAATATGTCCACCCGTGCCGGGGAACCATGAATCATGCATGTCCATGAGCAGACATACAAAAACAAACGAATCAAACGTAAGGATACATTGTGGATCTCTCACGCTTCCTTTCGCGTCCATGCTTCACCGCACAACAAAACAAAAGATCTGGACGGAAACGAAGAAGCCGCAATTTTCGCTTACACGACATCTCGAGAGCGCCTTCTCGATAGTCTGCTCCAGCGCGGGCTGGATCTTGGACACGATGTCTGGGGATCCTTGCAGGCAATGGGTATCGGTGGCATCTGCACTAACACACATATCTGTATCGGAGATTGGGGGGTGAGATCGCATTTGTGGAACGGAGACCCCAAACGGGAAATCGTTTCGTTGCGTTCGTGTCGCGCGCACGGGCGAGGCGAAGCTGCGTGGGCGCGCGAGGAATGAACCCGCCGTTGCTAGGGCAAAGTCAAGACAAATGATTCTCACCCGCCCGCCCGCCCGTCCGGCGGTGGCTCGCAGTGTCCCGCGGTGTCCCGTGGTGTCCCGTGGTGTCCGCCGTTGCCAGGGCGAAGTCCAGACAAATGATTCTCCCCCGCCCACCCGTCCGTCCGTCCGTCCGGCGGTGGCACGCGGTGTCCCGCGGTGTCCCGTGGTGTCCCATGGTGTCCCGTGGTGTCCCGTGGTGTCCCGTTGAGTGAGATCTGTAGTGAGATCGATAGTCAGATCGATAGTGAGATCGATGTGATGCCCCGAGGTGTCCCGTGGTGACCCAAAAAGTGAGATCAATAGTGAGATCGATGGTGAGATCGTCAGGTGTCCCATGGTGTCCCGTTGAGTGAGATCGATAGTGATATCGATAGTGAGATCGATCGTGAGATCGATGTGGTGCCCCGAGGTGTCCCGTGGTGTCCCGTTGAGTGAGATCGATAGTGAAATCGATAGTCAGATCGATAGTGCAATCGTCAGGTGTCCAGTGGTGTCCCGTGGTGTCCCGTTGAGTGAGATCTGTAATGATATCGATAGGAAATCGATGTAGTGTCCCGTGGTGTCCCGTGGTGTCGTACGGTGTCCCGTTGAGTGAGATCGATAGTGAGATCGATAGTGAGACCGATCGTGAGATCGAAAAGTGTCCGGCCAGGCGGCCCCAGCATCGAATCGATAAGCCGGATCGGGTCGACCGGAGCATCGAATCGGCTGAAATCGGCAAAAGCCGGCAGCCAAATCGAAATCGGCTGAAGTCGGCAGGTCCGAGCCAGATCGAGTCAGAAACCGGACCGCGTCAAGCCGGATCGGAATCGAAATCGGAACCCCTCCTGGGGGGGGGGGTGTTTTTGGAACCCACCCTTGGGGGGGGGGGGTTTGGACTCCCCCCCCCTGGGGGGGATTTGGGTTTTTGGACCCCCCCCTGGGGGGGGGGGGGGGTTTTGGAACCCCCTGGGGGGGGTTTGGGGATCCGGGGCTTTGGACCCCCCCCCCTGGGGGGGTTTGGGGTTCCGGGGCTTTTGGACCCCCCCCCTGCATGGGTAGGGTTTGGGGTCCCGGGGCCTTTGGGGTTTTTGGACTCCCCCCTGGGGGGGTTCGGGGTTTTTGGACTCCCCCCTGGGGGTTCCTCCTCCCTCCTCCTCCTCCTCACCTTGGGGGCCAAAGCCGGAGCGAAGCCGGATCGGCAAAAGCCGGCAGGAATCGGCTGACGCATCGAATCGGCAGAAGCCGGATCGGGCGAACTCGAAATCGGAATCGCGAATCGGAATCACGGAATCGAGTCGGTTCGAAATCGGAATCGCGGAAATCGATTCGAACCGAACCGGCGGAATCGGAATGACTCCTGCCAGCAGTGTCCCGTGGTGTCCCGTTGAGTGAGATCGATAATGAGATCGACAAGTGTCCCGTGGTGTCCCGTTGAGTGAGATCGATAGTGAGATCGATTGAGTAAGATGTTGGTTCCCCCCCCTTTCTCCCCCCCACAACCTCCTTTTTTCACTCGAAGGGTGGTCGCATGGGTATATACGTATATAAACGTGTATATAGATATATATCACTCTCTCTCTCTCTTTCTCTCTCACTGTCTCGCCATCTCTCTCTCTCTCTCTTTCTCTCGCTCTCTCTCTCTCTCTTTCTCTGCTTACTTATTTATCTATCTCTACCCGTGGGATGCAAAGTTGTTGATCTACATGCGCACATGTACGCACCAATCTACATTAACATGCATATGAATGCACAATCGCATGTACGAAGTCATGGCGGTCGTGCGTTGTTTGAAAAAGCTGAAGGCGTATTCCTTTAGATACGATGCACATATAGTCACAAACGCATTCACTGAACACGATATGCTCATGTGGACACATATAGTTAGAGAGAGGAGAGATAAAGCGAGATATTATACGCGAGCCTCGAGCGCACGCTTCGCGCGCGCTCAAGTTCTAGCAAGCCCCAAACCGTGACAAGTTCAACGGTACTCTGAAATAGTTACCAAACATTGAAAATGAGGCACAACAAATCGTCAATTACCCTGACGCAAGACCCAACCAGATGCAAGTGTTAGTACCGGAATTGTGATTCACTTCTTCGGTGGTGATCCCTATGAGGCAACGAACCGTGCTAGGGGTGTGCCGAAATGAATGGCGTGGTACACATCGCGAACGACCACGAACAACACAATGCGGACTGCGCCACGGGGACCCTCGGTGGGGCTCCACATGGGGCCACGAAGCGCTGTACTGGGTGAGGGAGACGCATGCGGACTTTGCCACGGGAACCTTCGGTGGAGTTCCCTATGGGACCACCAAACGTGTGAGGGGTGTGCCGAAATGAGTGGTGGGGACGCATGCGAACTGTGCCACTGGGACCCTCGGCGGAGCTCCTATGGGGCCACGAAACGTGTGTGAGTGGTGTGCCGAAATGAATGGCGGGGACGCATGCGAACTGTGCCACTGGGACCTTCGGCGGAGCTCCGATGGGGCCACGAAACAACGTGTGAGGGGTGTGCCGCAATGAGCGGCGGGGACGCATGCGAACTGTGCCACTGGGCGCTTCGGCGGAGCTCCTATGGGGCTACGAAACGTGTGAAGGGTGTGCCGAAATGAATAGCGGGGACGCATGCGGACTGTGCCACTGGGACCTCTGGCGGAGCTCCTATGAGGCCACGAAACGTGTGAGGGGTGTGCCGAAATGAGTGGCGGGGACGCATGCGAACTGTGCCGCTGGGACTTTCGGCGGGGCTCTTATGGGGCCACGAAACGTGTGAGGGGTGTGCCGAAATGAGTGGTGGGGACGCATGCGAACTGTGCCACTGGGACCTTCGGCGGAGCTTCTATGGGGCCACGAAACGTGTGAGGGGTGTGCCGAAATGAATGGCGGGGACGCGTGCGAATTGTGCCAGTGGGACCTTCGGGGGAGCTCCTGTGGGGCCACGAAACGTGTGAGGGGTGTGCCGAAATGAATGGCGGGGACGCATGCGAACTGTGCCACTGGGATTTTCGGCGGAGCTCCGATGGGGCCACGAAACGTGTGAGGGGTGTGCCGCAATGAGCGGCGGGGACGCATGCGAACTGTGCCACTGTGACCTTCGGCGGAGCTCCTATGGGGCCACGAAACGTGTGAGGGGTGTGCCGAAATGAATGGCGGGGACGCGTGCGAACTGTGCCACTGGGACCTTCGGCGGAGCTCTTATGGGGCCACGAAACGTGTGAGGGGTGTGCCGAAATGAGTGGCGGGGACGCATGCGGACTGTGCCACTGGGACCTGCGGCGGAACTCCTATGGGGCCACGAAACGTGTGAGGAGTGTGCCGACATGAATGGCGGGGGCGCATGCGACCTGTGCCACTGGGACCTTCGGCGGGGCTCCTATGGGGCCACGAAACGTGTGAGGGGTGTGCCGAAATGAGTGGCGGGGACGCATGCGGACTGTGCCACTGGGACCTTCGGCGGAACTCCTATGGGGCCACGAAACGTGTGAGGAGTGTGCCGACATGAATGGCGGGGGCGCATGCGACCTGTGCCACTGGGACCTTCGGCGGAGCTCCGATGGGGCCACGAAACGTGTGAGGGGTGTTCCGAAATGAATGGCGGGGACGCATGCGAACTGTGCCACTGGGACCTTCGGCGGAGCTCCTATGGGGCCACGAAACGTGTGAGGGGTGTGCCGAAATGAATGGTGGGGACGCATGCGAACTGTGCCACTGGGACCTTCGGCGGAGCTCCTATGGGGCCACGAAGCCTCTGTGGGGTTTGCCGAAATGAATGGCGGGGACGCATGCGAACTGTGCCACTGGGACCTTCGGCGGAGCCTCTGTGGGGCCACGAAACGATTGACGACGATGATGACGATGATGATGCTGCTGCTGCTGATGCTGCTGCTGCTGATGATGATGATGATGATGATGGTGATAGTGATGGTGATGGTGATGGTGATGGTGATGATGATGATGCTGATGATAATGATGATGATGATGATGATGATGATGACGATGATGATGATGATGATGATGATGATGATCATGCTGATGCTGATGCTGATGCTGATGCTGATGCTGATGATGATGATGATGATGATGATGATGATGATGATGATGATGGTGAGAGGAGGGGAGGAGGGAGAAGGAGGAGGAAGCGCGGGGACCGTCTCTTCAGAACCAGGACGAAACAACACAGGTTGGTTGGGAAAAACAACGCGGCCAAACAGACATGAATTACTGACAGTGGCACGCCCGTGCAGTGCAATGCGAGCTGATGCAAGCCAATAAAGATAATGAAATGCCCACACTGGTACTGCAATGCATCGCAATGCCATGGAAACCGGATGCGAGCGCCATGCAGCGAGAAGCATTACAAACAAAAGCTCGCAAAACAATTAAAGGCAGGCTAAGGTGATGCAGTTCGAATATCAGTTAATGCAAAGCAGAACAATGCTCACCAACACAATGTGGTTTGCAGAGCCATGCCAACGCACATCCGTCGGAAAGCAGCCAAGTGAAATGCATTGCAAGACAATGCGCGATAATGCAAGAGGCCGTACGAAATCGAGTGCTCCAGAACCTCAGAGATCCCAAGGATAAGGTGTGCTAAATAAGTGGTGGATGCCCCAATTCCGCTGTCGGTAAGCCTCCATATGACGCTAGCGCACCAGTTCGTCCTTCTCCTCGTCCCCCTCCTCCTCGTCCCTCTCGTAATCGATCCTCTGGCCGGTCGCCAGCCCCGGCACGCGGCGGTTTAGAACAGTAACGAATTCCCCCCCAGGCTGCCGGGCAACTCACTTAGTGGGATTGTGTTGCAGCTCTTTCACTGCTTTTCTCCCGGCCTGGGGCCAAATTAATCCCTGGGCGCCTCCCCTTGACCGCGTCTCGCGGCCGCGGGGGGCGCCTCGGAACACCACGGTTTCAACCTTGGGCGTCCCCCGGGCACTTCTCTTTGACCGCGTCTCTCGGCTGGCGGGGCGCCAAGGGACACTTCGGCTTCAACCTGAAAGGGGGCCTCAGGCACCCCCCGTTGACCGCGCCTCGCGGCCGGGGTGGCGCCTCGGGGCGCCTCTCAACCTGAGTGGGCCCCGGGCACCCCTTTCTGACCGCGTCTCGCGGCCAGGGAGTCGCCACGGGACACCCTGGAGGGAGGCGAGGTGTCGCGAGCGATGGGCCAGAGACTGCGTCTCCGCCCAAGCAAAACTACGCTCCTCGTTCCTCACCCCCAAGGGCTGGCGCGCCTCCTCCTCCTCCTCCTCTTTCCCCTCCTCCTCCTTCTCCTCATGTTGTTGTTCTTATTATTCTAAGTATTTTTCTTATTATCATTCTTATATTCCGTACTAGTATGATGAATCGTATTCGTATTATTGTTAACATGATTAACATTATCATTGCTTCAACTATCAGTATTTTCCGTATTATTATTATGATGCTCTTTCGTTTTATGCATTCCTCCCTCCTCCCTCGTCCCTCCACCCTCCTTCACCCTCTTCCCTCCTCCCTCATCCATCCTGCTGCTGCTCCTCCTCCTCATCGTCCTCCTCCTCCTCCTCCTCATCCGTCCCTCCGTCCCGCCCGCCCTCCCTCCGACCTCCGTCCTCACTCCTCCTCTTCCTCCTCCTCCTCCTGCGTCCCTCCCTCCGTCCCTCCCTCCATGTGTTATTCGTCATGCGTCCTACTCGAGCTACCAACTAGAACACGACCGTGGCGATGAAAGCGCCCTGCGCAAGACAACCCATTCCCCAACAACAATGCGGAAGGTTCGAACTTGCAGCCTCGCTCCTCCATCGACGGCGGAGAGGTCGAAGAAGGATGGTCGGGGGCGGCCAGGAGGGGGGTGTCCAAGAGGGGGGGCCCAAAATCATGGCCGGCGGCATCTGCGCGGCCCAAGGGCGGGGCCAGGGACCTAAAGAAAAAAGAAGAGGCGCCATGAAATCTGAGGAAATATTATGGCCCACGCCAGGATTTCCCCCCCCTAGTCATCACCCCCCTCTTTGCCGCCCCCGAGATGGGAAGGTCGCGCTGGCGCTTAGAACGGCTCTGGGAAGGAGTGCAAGATGGCCACGGGCGAAGTCAAAGATCACCCAATTGAGGCTGCACAAATCAAAGGGCAATCCAGCATACTCTTTCGAAAACACTCAGAAGGGGTGAAGAGGTGGGGCTTGGACCTTGGAAGTGACATGGGGGAGATGCGAGGTAAAAGACCACAGCGGTAGAAGGTGGGAATGCCATGAGAAGGAGGGTGAGACAGAGACCGGAAGTTGCAAATCCCCTGTTTTTTTGTTGCGAGCGCCAAGGGAGTCTCCAGGAGAGCGCGCAAGGCAGCCACGGGGGGATGCCAGAGGCGCTAGAAGAGCTTGACAAACAATGCTGGGTCTCTTGGGATGCCTTTCGGGGGCGCTTTGGGGAGACTGTTTGGAAAATTGTTTGGTCTCTTGGAGGGCATCCGGGAGGTCTTTGTAATATTTAAAGCCTCTATGGGGACCTATTGATGTTTCTGTGGGGTGTTTGTGGGGCCCCTCGGGCGCTCGTTTTTGTTCCCCCCCAATTGTCGCTGGCTTGTTAGGATTGTTTCAGCGTGCGGTCTGTTTCCGCGCCAGAGCAGTTCACAGCCACACGGGCCAACAAACATCCGAGCACCTCACGCTCTCAGACCTCATTCGAAGCAGGGCATATCACACACAGAGAATGACAGCCATTCGGCGCTCCTAACAAACGCCGAACCCGTCCCTCGATCCTCCATGCCTCAGCAATATCGACGGCGAGTGGTGGCACGGATTCGGGCGTGCATTTGCTGAGACACACTGGCAGGAGAGAGCTGGCAGCGGCGACAAATTGGGAGCAAACACAACACTGGTCGTGACTGACAGCACCGAGGCCTCTCACTGGTCGTGAGCAATGAAACAAAGAGGGGATGAGACTCAGAGAGGACAGACATCAGTTCTCAGAGTCAGTGCTCGCAAATCTAGAAAACTGAAACACTATTGAGCAATGGACAAAACTATCGAGGTCGGAGAGATCGAGAGCACAAGCATCGAAGCAACAGCCAAAGAGACAACTGTGGGATTGGGAATGGAAACGAACAGAAGCGTGAACTCCTCTTGCGAACGCGGGCAGGACCGCCAAACCGGGATACGGGCCAGTCTTTCGTACAACGAGAACTCGCAGCTTTCGAGGCATGAACGGCTGCATTCTCAGGCATGTTCCCATCCACCTCATCATCCACATCGTAAGATCGATGGCATCATCATGAGCTAATTCTGGCTGGGCAGCAAGAGCACGGCCGACAGCAGCTTAAAAGAGCTTTGCTTCCTCAGGAATCCCCTTCGGAGAAAAAACATAACACCTCTGACATTGCGGAACGTGGAACAAGCATGGCAAGAACAAAACCAGGAACGGTTTTCTGAAAGCGCTCCGGAACGCTCTGGAACGACGTTCTCTGCGCAGCTGCTGGGACGCGCCCCAGGGCCCGACACGCTCCGGGCGGGAAACCTAACAAAAATCAACCGCAGCACCACCACCAGCCATCCCATGGGGGGACCTCCTCTAAGACGAGGCTGGGACCGGGACAAAATCGGGCACGGGCAGATCGTGACTACCTACCAGGCCACCCCAACCCAACCCGAAGACCCGAATTTCGGGTTGGGGGGGGTAAGGGTTCCACATGTGTTTTTTCGATGTTTCCCGACCCCCCCCCACTGGAAATCGAGGGAAAATCTGAGCCTTCGGGTTGGGTTGGGGTGGTTTGGTGGGTGGTGAGATCGGGAATCTCTGAGATCTGGTGGTTCTGGAAGCTGTGTCGGGCGCCGCGGCCGTTCCAGAGCGCTCTGGAGCGCTCTGAGAGAGTTCCAAAACGCTCTGAAACGATGCGCTCTCGACGGTGCGCAGCTGCTGGGACGCGCCCTGGGGCCCGACACGCTCCGAAAGAGCCGCGGGAGACCTCCAGAAAGCACCCGCAACACCTCTGGGTGGAAACAAAAGGTATACCGCTACTCCATGCAGACCTCTCCTGGGGTCCTTTCTGTCCAGGATATCGAAGCGAATCCAGCCGTGGCGACGAGCCTATACCAGGAAGCCCAAAAAGGCGAGAATGGGGGAAGGTAACGGTATTGGCACCTGTTCCTGCTCTGGTCCAAGGCCCCCGACCCAGATCGGAGGTGTCCAAAACGGGGCCGTTCAGGAGGGGGAAGACACAAATCATGGCCCGAGGCATGTGCGCAGACGAGGGGGGACCAAGGGACGTATTGAAAGAAGAAGAAGAAGAAACATAGAAATAATAATACGATTAACTAATATGAAGAAAACAAGCAATCATTCTGATACGAATCATGAGGGACCATGAAAACTGGGAGACACCATGGCCCTGGCCATGGGATCCCCCCTGGTCATCACCGCCCTCTTGGCCGGCACCGACCTAACGGCGCGGCGGCCAGCGGAGTCCTCTGCAAACGAAGTGGACGCGCTTGGACGCGTTCGGGTCCTGCGGTGCCGGGCGTGGTGCGCGGCCCCAGGCTGGCAGGAGCCTCGCGCTGGGCCGAACGGAGCCTCGGGGATGGTGTGTGGTTCGCCACGCATCGACGGCGAGGGAGGCGACCGGGACGCACTTCTGGGCGATAGCCTGGATTACACCCTGCGAAATGCTTAAGAAATCATGGGTTAAGAAATTCATAGTCTCAGAACTTGACAAAAAAAACCCAAAAATTCTATTAAAATCTTAGGATCTACGTTGAAACATGAAGAATAATCGAGACCCTGGCCGAAAATTCAAGTTTTCTTAAGCATCGCCTGAGGTGTATCCTGTGGGCCTGTGGGAGGCGGGGTTGGGGCAGGTGCCTGCCGATGAACCGAACCTTTTTGTTGCTTGGGCGGCCCCACGTCTGCCCGCGCGCACCAGCACTGCGCAGTTACCCCCCCCCCTCGGACCTGCGCAAAACAGACAAGGCAAGGTCGGGCAATTTGGCTATCCAGAGACGGGGGGGGGGGGAATGGGGCGGGCCCGATGGCACAGTCTGTCGCCAGACTCAACAACAAAACAATCTCGAGGGAGCGGAGAGGGCAACTGCACCCTGCACCTGTGGGAAATTCCAAGAGCTGCTTCCAGCCACAGCGACTGGGGGGCCCCACACCGAGCCCGAGACCAAAATGCGACGTGAGCACAGCCTCGGCGCCCGTTCGTTTCCTCCCTCTGCCGCTCCCCAACCTCCTCCTCCTCATCCTCGTCCTCGTCGTCGTCGTCGTCCTCCTCCTCCTCCTCCTCCGCCTCCTCATCCTCCTCCTCCTCCTTTTCCTCCTTTTCCTCCTCCTCCTCCGCCTTCCTCCTCCTCCTCCCCCTCCTCCACCTCCTTTTCCTCCTCCTCCTCCTCCTCCTCCTCCTCCTCCTCCTCTTTGGACATCTGGAATGGGCACGGAAAAAAAACACGATGCCTAACAACATCATATGTTGTCCAAAACCGACGGCCGGTGTTGGGCAGGCGACCTTCTGTCTCAAACGCACGCCGTCCGCGGAGACACTGACAGCGATTCCGGTTCAAAGCGGGCAGGATTTGCTGTTGGTATTCGTGCCCATTCTTCCCGTGCCCATTTCGATCGTCAAATCCTCCTCGTTTTCGTCATCCTCCTCCCCTCCCTCCTCCTCCTCCTCCTCCTCCTCGTCCTCCTCCGCCTCCTCCTCCTCCTCCTCCTCCTCCTCCTCCTCCTCCTCCTCCTCCTCCCCCTCCTCCTCCTCCCCGTTGTCTTCCTCCTCGCCCGCGTTTTCCGCTTCATTGCAGGACAGCTCGGGCCTGGCTCTAGGGTTCGAAAGCTAGCCAGGACGGGGCCCAGGTGCAGCAACGGATGCCGAGCGAGCACTTGCCCTCCGCAAAATGCAGTCTTTGACCTCCTCACACTCCGAGGGGAAGGGAAGAAGGCATAAGCAGAAACTAGAACCGCGGGCGCGCGTCGCGCGCTTTGGGTCTAGAAGAGTCTAGCTAGGCGCAAGCGCAGGATTTGCGGCCAAACCATGGGTTTGGAAACAGGTGCAGGAGAATCGAAGGATCCAGTGAAGGCGGGGGACCACGAGGAAGAAGGATACACAAAGACAACCTGAGGAATGAGGGAACCAACAGCACAGGACACATCTCAAGAACAACAGAGGGATCTGCTTCCCAGCAGCCTCGTTCGGACACCACGAGCGCGGGAAAGGGCTGCGCGCCCCGCAGAGGTGCCCACGAATTTCATTGTTTTACATGATTATGTCAGGTTCTTAAGGGCTCCCAACTTCGCGCTACGCGCTGCGCGAAGCGCGAAGTGCGAATAACTTCGCCCTCTCGCGCCGCCTCCCAGGGGAGAAGAGGAGGACGAGGAGGAATCGGAGCCGAACCGCGAAGCGCGAATAACTTCGCGCCCTCGAGGGCGCCCTTGGGTTCTGTCCGTTAGCAGAGCAGGCGTTGCGTCGTTTGCGCTGCCGACGCGTCGCGCCCGGAGCAACGGCTTCACGCTCGCGCCAGCAATGGGGGCGGCACGCGCGCACACGCCATCCGCAACCATGTTCAAAGCGACACCAAGCCGAGGAATCGACCTCCTGTTTTACGCCTCGCACCAAGGAGGCTATCGCGCCGACCCCGGCGGGCGGGGTTCCGCCGCACCGGGCCGCCGCCGCGGGACTCTGGTCTGGCTCACAAGCCTTGGGTGCCATAGTCGAAAGCGAGCCGGACGCGGGGCAGGCGGCGACTGACACAGAGCTGACCTTGGTCCGACCTCGCTGCAATGTGGGTGGGGGGTGGCAGGGAATATCGAGCACCTGTGAGCACAGTGCATCCGTGAGCACTGAGCGACCCGCCTCGCGGGCCGCGCGCCCCGCGCCCACTATGACCACTAAGACGCCCACAATGTGGTCACTATGGCATTTATGGTGCCCATTTTTGTTCGGGGGGCCCGGGGGAGGGGTTTTCCAGGGGCGGCGGCGGCCTGGCAGACCGGCACGGCACCGCTCACTATGGTGGTCTGGCTCGATTTGGCCCAACAATGAGACTCACTTTGGTGTTGTGGTTTAGTATCCTTTCGCCCGAATCCCCACGGGGGAGGCCGGGGCATCTCACGCTACGGTGTTCTGGCTTGATTCCAGCTCTTGCAAATCCATAACTGAAACTCAGTTTGATGTTCTGGCTCGAGTTGGTCTAAAAATTAAGATTGCTGTGGTGTTCTTGCTCGACCTCAGCCCTCCCAGATCCTGGAAAGAAGGTGGATAGTGGGTTTCGGCTCGATTTGGTCCAGAACTGAAACTTACTGTTGTGTCTGGCTTGAGCGCGCTGGAAAGATTCTTCTCGCCAGATTCTCCACAAGGGGGTCGTATGTTGTGGTTCGATATCAGCCTTCGCACATCCATATGTAAACTTATGACTTTGTGGGTCGGTTTCAGCCGTCGGAAGTCCTGACATTGTGGTTTGTGGTGGAGTATCGGGTTCTCACCATTCCAGCTGTCCTAGGTCCAGAAAGTGTGGCAGATCCATAAAACTTCTGAACATTCCAGCTGCCAGGAGTGGGGTCGCTCGGCCCCGAATGCTTTTCCAAGCGCGTTCATGTCACCATGCCGACATCACATCATGAACGTCGCCCACATCAGCAAGTTGAGCTCCGTAGCCGTCTCAACAATATGATGAGGTCTTGTTCGCAAGCGTACATTTCAAGCGCCCATCCGCCTCCACCCATTGGCTGCTACTGGGGTGCTTTGCTGGGGTACCAAGGTTACCGCCGTTACCGCCTTCGATAGAGTCCGACGGCCAGAAACAGCCCAAACTGCCCCCCCGGGACACCCTCATGAGAGCGTCACTACGGCCCCAGAAGGCCTCCAGACCGCCCACGAGGGCCCAAGAACGGTCCACGAAACTCACGATGACAGGGACATTGCGAGTCCTCCGCCCCAAGATGACCCCCGAGGCCGCCAACAGGCCTTGAAGAGGCCCCAACACGCCCCCGAGAGGCTTCCCATTGACAGCGATGAGGAGCCACCTTGGGCGCGCAGAACGGGCACACCGAAGGCGTGCCTTCCCCTTCCCATCAAGTATTCTTCCTCTTCTTCTTCGAGCAGGTCCCTGGGCCTGCCTAGACAGAGTCAAACCAAGAGTTGTTTTCAAAGCAACTCCAGCACCTGTTTTCCATCGTCTCCAATATGTGGGCCATCCGATCGCCTTCTTGTGGGCCATCATGGGATTCGGGGTCATACAAGGACCACGGCATGGGGGGCCTCAAGGGGGCCTCTTGAGAGCACTTTAGGGTTTTGTGGGCGATCTTGGAGGGCAATCTCGGATGAGTGGTTGGCTCGCGCAGAGGCTGGAAAATCGGAGATGCCAAAATCACAACTCGAACCCCATCAGCAGCCTCTGCCTGGCCAGGCCCTGTTGGGCGCGTTCTGGTGGCCCTCTTGGGGGGGCGTCTGGGGGCCTCCTGGGGCCGCACTTCGGCCTCGACTCGTGGGGACATCTTGGGGCCTCTTGGGGGGCTGCTGCCAAGTCAGCTGGCGGTCCGCGCGCGCCCCGCGCACGGACCGCATGGCGGGCACGGGCCTCCTTGCCCAGGCCTTCGCCGCGGAGGGACAGCAGGTTGGCGCCGATCTCGTCCTGTGCACGGCGCGAAGTCTGGGCGCGGGGGCGACCAGGAGGCATCGGAGCACGATGGAACACGGGATCAGGCTGGGCGAACACTCGTGAGCATTGGGGCAAGGTGATACAGAGCAGGGCCGACCGAATGGAGCGGGTGTCTGCAGATCAAGAGTGAGCGGAATGAACATACTCTGCGGCGGCAAAGACAGCCATGCAGACGGGAGCGCATGGTTTCTGGACATTGCTGAGAACAACAGAACAGAGAATGAACATACCGAGGCGACGAAAGCAATCGCTCCTTGACACGCATGATCACGTCCCCACGATGACCCAGCACCTTTCCGATGAGGCTCTCAGGGTACACGCTAGGGCGACCTGCTTCATCGCCGACAGTAAACAGCAGGATGCAATACATGCGTTTGGGGCACCGGACGAGTAAACATGGAGCGAAACTCAGATGAATCCGAAGGGACAAGTACCTGAAAGCGCACACACAAGGCGATCGGGCGCTACAAAGCTAAGAGTCACCGTAGCGAAGACAGACATACTATATTAACAGCAAGACGAAGCATGGGAAGGCGTCTACACTATCTCACCTCCGGCAGATGAGGTGAGATGGGGAAGATGGATGATTACCGGGAGGATGCTCGATGAGTGACGCAAGACACTACGAATTACTGCTCTGCTACATGGTGTTGCGCGCGACGTCATTGCCAGTTAAATCGCCCTCTTTTAGATGGGGACCAAGACTATGGCTCGCAGAGACTGCTGCTACAGCTAGCGTCCTCAGGACGAGAGCGGAGAAGCGAGGGGAGAGGTGTGCTCCGTGGAGGACAACACCACCGAGTGGAGCTTCTCCCGGGCGACCAACAACACCAAGTGAAGATGATTCTCAAATGAGAGCGAAGACTTCGAATCGTAATTGGGCCAGCAGCTCAATCCGAAACGCAAAAATTGCGCACGCTATTCAATGTTCCATACTGCGCGAAATGCTACTGCCTACTGCTGTTTCCTGCGCCTGCGTCCGGAACGGCGACGTCGGCATGAAGGAAAAAGGAACTTCTTGGTGGAAGGGGCCCTGGACCCAAGGACCTCCTCTCCAGACTGTTTTTTTGTCACCGGGAGGCCGGCATCGCAGCCCGCGCACTGCAATTTTCCTCGGATTAAGGGCGAGAACGATGTCATGGTAAGATTGGCTCAGGATGCGTTCCAGGATTTCCAGAGCATGTAGCGGCGCAGCCAGTGCGGCACATTCGAGACTGTGGGAGATCCTGGAAACCTGGGAAATCCTGGAACGCACCATTATCGTGACCTCTTGCTCCTCTGAGGATCGCACTCCATCGGCCAATCTGCGCTCTTCTGCGCACGGGCGCAGCTCCAGCAGGCGACCATCGGCCGGGACCCCGCCGCCGAGCAGGGCATCGCGTGGTCGTCCTCCCGGTGGCGCACTTAGCCAGGCAAGCCGGGCTTGCGCCGCAGGTACACCGTCAGGTCGTCCTCATACCCTGGCCAGCGCGGAATCGCCCAGCTCCGCACAGGCTCCCAGTCGGCCTGGATGGCGTCCAGGAGGGCGCGCCCTCCAGTCAGGCCCTCCTCGGTCCAGCTGCCCCTCTCGCCCACGTAGACGAGGAAGTCACCGGGCCACCTCTGCAGCAGCTCCAGCCCGACGCGCTCCGGCGAGTGGGGGGGCCAGCTGAGAAACAAGATCCACGCCTGCAAAGAAGGGCCGCCCTCTGCCCCAGCGACGCCCCAGCCGAGCACTTTCCGGGAGTCCGCTACGACCTCCACGTTGATCCAGGGCACAGGCCGAACGGGGTAGGAGTCCAAGGCGACCACTTGCATTCGCCCCACGTCCTGCCACAAACGCGCGTGCCATCCGCTGCCAGCGAGGGGGTCGATCAACCCGGCGGCGCCCAGACCCCGCAGCACCCCGGCCGCCTCCGCGACGATAGCCTCAGGAATCAGGCCCCACGAAAACAGGCTGCAGACGTGGTACCTCCACCTCAAGTACACAGGCGCCCACCAGCGCGTCAGGGAGAAAGGCCTGGCCGCATCGCCGAAAATCGCTTGGTAGACCTCCTCGAGCGATGCAAGGAAGGCGGAGTACGCCTGCCGCACTTCCAGCAGTGCCTCTGCATCAGGCGGCCTGGCGGAGCCCGCCGAAGCCATGGAGTCCACCAAAGCCACGAGGGCCTCCACCCGCCGAAAGAGCCCCGCCATCTCTGGGGCGCCCAACGCCGCGAGCAACTCCGCCGGCGGCCTGCTGGCCTCGGGGTCGCAGCCCGTCTCCTGCCCGCACTTCAGCACCGCCTCTTGGAGGAGCGCGCGCGAATCCTGGCGAAGCAGCTCGGAAAAGTCTGGCCGCGGGGCGGGCGCCGGCCCGCTGCAGCTGGCCAGCGAGCCGCCGTGGCAGGGCCAGCGGCGAAGAGGCTCGCGGCCGCCGGAGGCCGAGGGGCGCCGCGGGGGGAAACGCGGCGGCTCGGCTCTCAGGCATCCCACCGCTGCCACAGCGGAGGCGGCGGCGGCGGCGGCTGACAGAGGCCTGCACGGCAGCAGTAGCGCTGCGGCCATGGGCGCCCGACACGGCGGGGGGCGCAAAAGGAACTCTGTCGGACCCGCGTGATGGGGACAGGAGATGACAAAACGAGCACGAAGACGAGCAACGAGAGCATGTAGGATCCACCAGCCCCAGATTGCCGGGGGTGAAAAGGCGAATGGGACATTTGGTTGTCCCCCTCCCCCTTTCCCCCTGCCCTGGGGTCCAAAATGCCATACTGGGGGGGGGAGGGGGCACGAGCTCGTTAACGCACCCCCGGGGCCTCCGGAGCCCCCCCAAAGCCCAAGACGGGGCCGGACAGAGAGCCAAGACAGTCGAGAAAACGTCACGACGGCCCAGGGTAGCCCCATGGCGATCCAAGATGGCTTCAATATGGCCCACGAAGCCCCCATGACAGCCCTAGAGCGCCTCCAGGGGATCGCCGAGGGGGGGCCCAAGATGCCCAAAGCATTCCATTCCCTTGTAAGAACTTACAGGTTCAGCACATTCGAGTTATTTACGCTTTCGCAGGGAACGCGACGACCCAAGTGGCCCAAGATCGTTCCAAGACGGCCCATGATGCCTCCAAAAAGGCCCTGATATTTTTTCCCTCATCAGGAACGGCTGAGATCCTCAACCGGCGCAGCGCCAATCCTCCATGCGCAACGACCTCTGAGCACTCCATGCCCCCGGGCCCCGTTCAAAGCAGGGCGCGACAACGCGCAGAAGTTCGAGCGACAACGTTCGGTATCGCTCCGAATGTCACAGCGCAACACACAGAAGTTCGAGCGACAACGTTCGGCATCGCTCACAGCGTCTTACACAGGAGCGCCCAAACAAGTAAGTTAGAGGGCGGGACAGAAAATTCAAGGAGAAACTCCAATCTACCACGCGGAGTGCCCGGCACTCCCGAGGGTAGCGCTCCTTCGAACTGCGCAGGAAGGAGGGGGAAGGAAGGAGGAGCCCCAGAAGCAAAGCCAGAGGGCGGAGGAAACGGAGAGGAAGGCATCACAGGTCGAAAGGCGGGTAGAAGAACATGTTGAAGTAGTAACCGTCCCCGGCCATGATGGAGGCTGCTGGGCGTCTGGCGACGGGCGCTGGCGCACCGGCATGGCCAGGAGGCCCCTCAGCTCAACGGCCTGAGCGGGGTCACGCGTTGAATTCCGCCTCCCACGGCCGCAATCGTGGGAGGGTGGGGGGAGTGAAGTGAAGGCGCCAGCCGGAGTCGTAGGAATAGGTAAGAGGAAACGACGTGAGTGGCAGCGGGAGTGGGATGGAAATCCTGGCGGCACTGGTCATTGGAGGCGGGGTTCCCCGCGGTCGCGGCGCGGCCGTCGGCGGACCGTCGGTCTCCGCTGCCAGCTGGGTCATAGCCGCTGCGCCGGCGCCAGGGCGGGGGCCGGAGTCGGAGCAGGAGACGGAATCAGAAAAATAGCTGGAGTCAGGGCTTCTCCTGGCGCTGCTGGCGACCGCCCGCCGCTCCTGGTCCTCAGAAGCACTGGGCCAGAGCATCCTTGCACGCGCAAGTGTGCTGCTGGTGAACGGGCTGCAGGTGGATAGAGGCGCTCGTCGCGTTGCTAATAACGTCCGTGGGATGGGCGCCGCTATCTTGATCAAGCTTTCCCTCTCGGCCATGTTTGATTAATGATTATTCTGGTGCGTCGTTATCAGCGGCCCCTGGGTCTTGGAACGCGCCCCCAGGAAAAATGGTGAACTCAAGACGGCGCCCCAAATGCCGCTTCATATGGATGCCGCAAGAGGGCGCGGCCGGAGTCGAAGTCGGCAAGCGATTCGGAACCGCTGGATATCGGGGCGCCGAGCTGGCCGAGGCTGGAGGGTGACCGGTCGAGGTGGGAAAGGGAGTCGCGCGCTGGAAGCTGCGAGTCGGAACGTTGAGTGGCGGAGGCTGGCCGTCGATTGGTGGACCGAGGTGCAAGCAGGCGGCGGTCGCAACGGTCTGGTCGCCCATCAGCCCAAGACAGACGCAACCAGGTCGAACCAGGCCGGGATGCAGGCGTAAGCGTTATTGCTACCGTCGGCGCCGACGTCTACGCTGGCGGAGGTTCTTTCGTCGGCACAGGCGTCGGCGTCGGAGTTGGCGTCGGTGCTGGGGCAGGGGCTGTCGTTGGAGCCAGCGCGC
The DNA here is from genome assembly GCA_963575745.1 of Prorocentrum cordatum. Taxonomy (NCBI): domain Eukaryota; class Dinophyceae; order Prorocentrales; family Prorocentraceae; genus Prorocentrum; species Prorocentrum cordatum. The sequence goes on from CAUYUJ010004669.1 coordinate 744,056, forward strand.
GTGCTGGCGTTGGTGCTGGCGTCGGTGGTTGCGCAGGCGTTGGCCGTAACGGTCTGGGCGCCTATCTGCCCAAGCTTGACGCCGCGGTAGCTGGGATGGCGGCGGCGCTGCATAAACAAATCTTACGGGGGGCAAGATTAATCCGCCGCTTCTCGTCCGTCGGCGATGTTGGTGCCGGTGCTTGTGCGGCATTGGCGCTGGCCTTGGTACGGGTGTCAGTGCTGGCGATCGCGCTGGCGTCGGTGCCGACGTAGGCGCCGGCGTTGATCCTGGGGCCGGTGCTGGAGTCGGCGCTGGCGCGGGCGGCGGTCGCAACGGTCTGGGCGCTTATCCGACCAAGCCGGGCGCGACAAATCCGAAGCAGGCAGGGACATAGACACAGGCGTTATTGCTGAGTTACCGTCCGTGCCAGCGCCCGCGATGGCGGATACTCCGGCGTCGTCACTGGCGTTGGCGCAGGCGTTGGATTGGCGTCGGTGCTGGGGCAAGAACTGTCGTTGGTGCCAGTGTGGGCGCCGGCTTGGCGCTGGCGTCGATGCTGGCTCAGGCGGTGGTCGCAGCGGCCCGGGCGCCCATTAGCCCAAGCCGGACGCAACAAAGTCGAACCAGGCAGGCACAGGCGCAAGCGTTGTTGCTACCGTCGGTGCCAGCGTCGGCGCTGGCGGAGGCTCCAGGGTAGCCACTGGTGTAGGTGTAGGCGTTGGAGTTGGCGTCGGTGCTGGGGCAAGAGCTGTCGTTGGTGCCAGCGTGGGCGCCGGGGTTAGGGCTGGCGTCGGTGCTGGCGCCGATGCCGGCGCAGGCGTTGGTCGCAACGGTCTGGGCGCCCATCAGACCATGCCGGACGTAACAAAGTCGAACCAGACAAGGACGTGGGAGCAGGCGTTGTTGCTACCGTCGGTGCCAGCTTCGGCGCTGGCGGAGGTTCTGTCGTCGGCGCTGGCGTAGGCGTAGGCGTTGGAATTGGAGTCGGTGCTGGGGCAAGAAATGTCGTCGGTGCCAGCACGCGCGCCAGCGTTGGTGCTGGCGTCGGCGCTGGCGTCGGTGCCGGCGCAGGCGTTGGCCACAACGGTCTGCGCGCCCATCTGCCCAAGCTTATAGCTGGGATGGCGGCGACGCTGTATATGAACAAATCTTACGGGAGGGGGGTAAGATTTGACCGCCGCTTCTCATCCGTCGGCAATGTTGGTACTGGTGCTTGTGCGGCATTGGCGCTGGCGTTTGTGCTGGCGTCAGTGCTGGCGATCGCGCTGGCGTCGGCGCCGACGTAAGCGCCGGCGTCGGTGTTGCAGTCGGTGCTGACGTCGGCGCTGGAATAGGCGCTGGCGTTGGTGCAGGCGTCGCAGGCCTAGGCGCTGACGCTGGCGATGGTGCTGGTGTCGGAGCTGCCGAATGCGCCGGTGTGGGGCTGGCGCCGGCGTTGACTTCTGCGCTGGTGCAGGCGCTGGAGTTGGTGGCGTCTGGAGGTTGGTAGATGGAAAGGGCGGTGTGCGCGGCCCCCGCTCTGGAAGTGAAGGGGCGCGGAGTGCGGAGCCTGTAGCGGCGGTGGGGGCGGCGGTCATGGCGGCGGCGATGGTGGCGGCAGTGTTTGCCAGAGTGGCGCCAGTCCTGCTGCTCGGAGCTCTGAATCGGCGCTGGCGTCGGCGCCGGTGTGGGAGCTTCGCCAGACCTGGCGCAGGCGCAGGCGTGAGCGGTGCTGCTGCGGGCGCCAGCGTGAGCGCCTGGAACACCAGTGAGCTACGAACGCATGAAAAGCGCCCCCCGCCCCCCGCGTAAGGAACTCCAGACCGAGGGGCCGTCGAGCGACGCGCGAACTGAGAGCGGAGACCGCTCGATGGTTCGCCGGCGACAACGCCACGACATTCAACGCGAACGGCGCGCTGCTGTCATGCCCATTGGCATTCGAACATGGCGTTCCCTCGCGCAGGCGCGCGGTCAATGCCCAAAACCATTGTGGACACTCGCGCGCTCGTGCCATGGTAGAAACCAATGGGCGCGTCGGCCCTTGGCGGCGCTGGCAAGAAGCCCCACGCGGCGCCAGGGGCCCGCCCTGCACGGGCTCGCATCGAAAAGTTCAGATCCACCCCAAAAACATAGTTTAGGCATCGGGCGAACAAAAAATAAATTCCATATAAACTCAATCTAAATTCTTCCGAGGCAGAAAGACTCGCGCGGGAGAGCCCCGAAAACTTCACATACGGCAGGTTCGCGTCGTGTCGACCCCGGCGTTGGTTTCTGACACCGCGGGGATCGTTCAACCTTGAACGATCGGCCGTTTCCGAATAGCCCGATCTTTCAACATCGATCGATTCTGGGTCGCCGGAGGCGTTCAACCTTGAACGCCCGCGCTGGGGTCGCCGCTGGTCGACACGACGCAAACCTACCGTAAACAGAAAAGCGCGTCTACATGAACTCCAAAAAAATATAGAGGCCCGGCCCCCTTAAGGGAAACGCTCCCGCTCTAATCTTTTCCGCCGGCGGGGTCAGGAGGGGGCGACGGAGGCGGGCGCGGGGGCCCTCGGCTGGGCCAGCGGCGCTGCCGCGCGAGGGACAGCGCCGCCGTCGCCTCAAACTGCGAGCCGCGGCCGTGGCACGCGCCGCCCTGGGGGCGCCGGCGCGGGCGCGGCCGCGTCGAGCGGGCCCAGGACGTCGCCGCGCGCGCGGGGCCCCCCTGCGGCAGCTGGCACTGGTCTCGCCGACAGGGCACCTACACTTACGCTCATTCGATGTAAATGCAAAGCGCTGACGTGTAGAATCCATAGTTGTGGGGGCTGGGGTCGGTTGCCCACTGTTCAAGCTAGGCAGCTCGCCGGTGCGTTGGGCTTTGTGGTGGCGTCGGCGCTGGTGTAGGCGCTGTAGCTCGTGTTGGTGTCAGGGCTGGCGTCGACGCTGGCGTAGGTGCTTGCGTCGGGACTGGCGCAGGCGCCGGGGTGAATGCTGGCGTCGGTGCTGGTAGCGCCGCTGGCGTAGGCGCCCATGTTTGCTCTGGCGTAGGTGCTGGAATCGGGGCCGGCGTTGGAGGCGGGGCCGGGGGGGGGCCCAGCGCAAGCGTCGGCAGGGGAAGCGGAGGTGGAAGAGGAGTCTGCGCCGGAGCAGAAGTCGGAGCTGGAGTGAAGGCACGCGCGGCTGGCAGCGTCGATGGTGGAGGCTGAAGCGGTGGTGGTAGCAAGAGTGGTGCCGGCGCAGGCGCGGGCGATGGAGCCGGCGTCGGTGCCGGCGCTAGGTGCGACACGCCGGCGCCCCCCCAACGGGCACGGCATGCAGGCACCTGCACAATCAGCATCGCCGGGGAGGCCCCCGCGTCACCTGGAAGACCCCCGGCCCGCCCAAACCGTTTCTCTGCAAAGCCGCAGCACAGTCGAGGCAAATACCAATACACCACTACGTGTAGAAATACACCAAGGACACACCGTTTCCGTGACATCTTTCTGAAAGCCCTATTTGTGTATAGGGAGATGCGCGGTGTGATTCATTTGCCCCGCGGGCCTACATCTGGCCCCGACCCGGCGCAACAAACGAGAACCAAAGCGCGCCGTATCATGGTATGCGTCGTGCAACTCATGGTATCCGCCGTGCTGCTCGTGCAACTACTGGTGTCCGTCGTGCTGCTCGTGGTACGCGCCGGACTGCACCTCGTACCCGTCGTGCTGCTCGTGGAACTCGCCGTGTGACTCACCCGTCGTACTGCTGATAGTGCCCTCCTTGCTGCTCCTGGTACCCGTCGTGCTGCGCATCCGCCGTGCTGCTCCCGGTGCCCCGAGTGCTCGTCGACGAGTAGCTCTTGGTATCCGTCGTGCTGCGCGTGGTACCCGTCGTGCTGCTCCTGGCACCCGTCGTGCTGCGGATGGCATCTGTCGTGCAGCTCGTGGTGCCCGTCGTGCTGTAGCTCGTATCGGTCGACGTGGGCGTGGTCTCCTTCGTGATGCTCGTGGCACTCGTCGTGCAGCTCACGGAATCCACTCTGTCAATTGAGGCTGGCAGGCCTGTAGCTGTCCCGGTCGCGTGACCGATGGATTGTGGGAGGGCGTCTGCCATGGACTCGGCTGGAGTCGAAACTGCGCACGATTTTGCTCGCCCCCCGAGGGTGGACGCCGGCGTGTCGCCCTATTTGGGGGGATGCCAGCCTTGTGCGTCCGTGCGTCCGTGCAAGTAAGCCTCGTCGCAGTTTGATGCGTGGGTCGGTGGCTGCGGGTCGGCAGCAGGTCGATTGGGAGTCGAAGCTGAAGTCGGAACCAGCGCTGCTTTCGGAGCAAGGCTGGGTTCTAGCATGCAGCATGTGGATAGAAATTCCAATGGTCCATGCCGTGTTCGCGCCTTCCTCGTCACCCGAGCGCGCCAGGCACACACCAAAGGATTTATTAACCCTGTGTGTGGCGGCATTCGGGTTTCGGGAGTCCGTGCAAAGAGGCCTCGTCGCAGTTTGATGCGTGGGTCGGGTGCGGTGGGTCGGCAAGGGGTCGATTGGCAGTCGAAGCTGAGATCGGAGCTGGTGCTGTTGTCGGAGCAGGGCTGGAGTCTAGCATGTTGCGTGTGGTTAGGAATTCCAATGGTCCATGTCGCGTTCGCGCCCGCCTCGTCACTCCGAGCGCGCCGGGCACACACCAGAGGACTTATTAACCCTGTGTGTGGCGGCATTCGGGTTCTGGGAGTCCGTGCAAGTAGGCCACGTCGTAGCTTGTTGCGTGGGTCGGGTGCTGTGGGGTTGTTGTGGGGCGGTTGCGTGTGTCTGGTGTGGATCAGCAATGGGTCGACTGCAGTTGGAGGTTGTTGCGGGGGGCGGTTGGTGCGGGACGGTCGTGGTTCGAGTTTGTTGCGTGAGTAGGTTGCTGTGGGACTGCTGCGGGTCGGTTGTTGGTGCTGGTGGTGCCGATGGTATCGCGGCACCAGGGGTAGTGGATGGGAGAAGCTCGGAACCCAACGTCGGACCAGGATGTGGATGGAGGGACCGGGTCCTCGAACGCCAGGGTCGGCGAGTTGGAGCCAGTTCAGCGGACCAAGAGGGGCCAAAGACAGCCCCAGGGGCCTTCAAGACGTCCCAAGACAGCCCCTGGAGGGCTCCAAGAGGGCTCCGAGAAAGCCCAAGAGGGGGAATACAACTGACATTTCGAGCCATTTCCCACCAAGGCCCTCCAAGAGGCCCAAAGAGGCCTGCAAGACACCCCCCAAGGAGCTCCCCAAGAGGCCCCCACGAGGCCCCAAAAAGCCTCCCACATGTTCCCAAGAGTTCTCCAAGAAGTCCCAGAGAGGCATCCCAAGAGGCCCTCAGACTCATCCAGTGAACTCCTGAACCAAGATATAACTTCCACGATCGTCTCAAGCACTCACTTCTTGTGGGGCTCGGCGAAGTGGCGTAGGCCACTTGGAGATTGATAAAGCAAACAGATCGCCACAGTGATTACGTGTTAACCAGCGCGAATCATAAACAGTGAGTTATTGCACTCTGGATATGCAAGCTGTGCGGTGCAAGCTGTGTAGAGCAAACTTGGTGGTGCAAGATTGCAAGATCTGTAGTCCAAAACATGTGGTGCAAATTACGTTGTGCAAGATAGGTGGTTCAACAATTGTGAAGCAAGCTGCAAAATGCGAACAATGTGGTGCAACTCAAATAAACTGTGCAATACCCGCGCGAGCCCACCTGGCATGGTCGTACAACCATCCTACCCACCCACCCACAGCTCGCTGGTTGAAGTCATTTGGCCATGTTCTCAGTAAGCGCACGGGCATGTGGAACTCAACAGCACAGACAGATCTGCCCTGCAGGGCGCGATATGACGATGACGATGGCGGCGACGACAACGGCAACGGCGACAACGATGATGATGATGCTGATGATGGTGATGGTAGTGATGCTGATGATGATGGTGGTGGTGGTGACGATGACGATGGCGATGATGACACATAATATGATGATGACGACGATGATGATGATGGTGGTGATGCTGACGATGATGCTGATGTTGATGATGATCGTGTGGTGGTGATGATGGTGAAAATGATCTGATATGAACAGCATGACTATGCAAATGATGCTGATAATGATGATAATGATCATGACGACGATGGGGACGATGTCAATGACGACGATGGTGATGGTGATGGAGCTGGAGTTGAAATTACGGTGGCAACGATGAAGCTGGCGATGATGACGACGATGCTGATGAGTATGATGATGAAGTGCGCGCGCGGAACATTTAACGACGGTGACTGCATCGACGATGATGACGGCGGTAGCGATGATGTCAACAATGATAACAATGATGATGAAGATATTCTTGATGGCACTGGACATGATGATAGCGATTGGGCTGACAAGGATGATGAGGAAGTGCGTGCCCGCACAAATCATGAACCTCTGGCAAACATGTACTGAACAACCATTGGATTGCGTACGGTTTGAACACCTCAGATTCAGCGTGTCGGAACACTTCTGTCCGCTCGGCGTCGGACACCCTGATACCGCGCCCCGACCCGTCGCACACACACACACGCACACAGCACTGCAGCGCGTCCTCGTAGAATCAGCCCCTGTCGGCGATCACCTGCGACTCAGTGATGGGCGCTTCAATGTGCTGCTTATCAAACCGACTGCGAGCCCTGCGCATCTTCAGTTCGTACTCAATAAGCCGTAGTCGGTCGACCTCCGCGAGACGCGTGTCGGCCTCTGCGGCAACAAAGAACTGCAGGCGCCGCGATCGGTTACCCTCTGGTCATCTCCTGCCTCAATGTGGCCACGGCTGACTCGCATCCGCGGTTCATCTCGCAACCAACTCGGGCGCGCCCTGGCCGGCCCATGGCTCTCCCGTCGAGGGTTTGCTGTGCAATCGGCAAGGAATGCGCCACAGCAAATGGCAGTGAACTATCATTGCGCTATAATTGACCCTTCCAGCAACACCACGCTGCTGTCTCTTACACCGTCTTCAGTGGCAAACAGATTTGGCCGGGTGGCTGGTGTGCGCGTCATCTGTGCCGTGGCACATGGGTCCTGCGGGATAAAACGTATCCGCCACTCGTGTATCGCCACAGCCCTCCCACGGTGTTGTTCTCAATCGCCACGGCATGCCGCGGAGTGCCAAGCCGCATGCGCGCTGTCGGCCGTGTGCTCGGGGAGACCCACCTGCGCGGCGCGACGACCGAAGTGACAATTTGCATCCGCGCATTCTCAGCACCAACTTTGAGTTCGCCGACTTTCCAAGGCGGGGGGGACGCTCTAAAGTTTCAGCTGGAGGGAAATGCCCACACAGTGGGTGAGATGACAGTGGAGATACGGGCGAGAAAAGACTTGCATGTGCGCCTGCTGTCTGGGAGGACTGCCTTCCCCCAGAGCTGCGCGATTGGGCTGGGGAGGCGACGACGACGACGACGACGATGACGACGCCGACGCCGACGAGCGCGAAGACCACTGGGCTGGGACCACGAGCGCGGTGATCCAGCTGGCCTCCCGCGCGAGGCCCCCCCCCGTCTCCGGCCTCCGTGACGGGCGCTCTGCGACGTCAGGGCACGCTCGGACTCGGACCACGTGCCAGAGCCTCGCAGGGCGCGGGCGCCCTCCGCGCGCGCCCGCGGGCGGGCGGGGAGGCCTGGGGGGGGAACACAAGGGGGGGGGGTCGATGAGCACGGTTCCGCTCCCTCCTCCCGGTGCTCCCCTGTCGCCTCTGCACCGTGGTCACCGTGCCGCGGGACCGGAGAGCAAAGACTCGGAGGAGCACTCTGCTGGTGAACGAGCGTCCCCACAAGAGCACCAGGTTCCCTCGCGTGGTGGGCCTCCTCCGGCGCGCGAGAGGGCCTGCGTTTTACTCCCCTCAGTATTGAGCTCCACGGCCCGCTCGAGCAGCCTGCAGGCTGCCTGACTGGCCCGGTGCGTACCGCACTCGGCTTTCAAGGCCCAGTCGCGCAGGCACGCTGAGCAGGTAGGCTGACTCGCCGCTGCAGGGGTCACGAGAAGAACTGCTGTTCATCCTTGTTCGATCCCCCCCACCACACCGTTCCTCCCTCCCGCCCTCCCCTCCCCAACCCTATTCTACATCCCATCCTCCTGCTCCATCTCCTGCCTCCTGCTTCCCCGTCGTCTCCCTCCCTGCCCTTCTTCTCCGAGCCCCTTGCTTTCGCTCCCTATCCTCTCCTCCGACGTCCTTCTTCTCCTCCCGTTCCTCTTCTCCACCCTTCTTCATATCATCCCTCCCTCCCTCCCTCAAGCCTTTGCTCCGCTGGCCTCCCGTTCTCCCGCTCTCCTGGAATAATTCGCGCCCGCACCGCTCTGCCCCCTACTTGGCCAGATGTTTTGAGAGACGGGGGGCCGCTTTGGTGCATAAACCTAGCCATGTCCAAGCGAAGGTGCCAGCCAAACACCAGAGACACCAGGTAGCGAGAAAGGGGGGAAACAGAAAGTGCGCGTGTGGAGAAAAAACTGTATGGGGAACAACCACTGACATAAAAAAAGGGAACGCGAAGGTCAGCGCAGATTTCTTGGATCGGCGCTGGACCCCCCTCCCTGGCGCGCGAACCGCGCCAGGCCGTCGCCTGAGGCGCGGCCAGGGGGGCCCATCGCCGATCCGAGGAATCCGCGCGGCCATTGTTTGCGCCCCCAGGCGGGCCCGCGCGGCGTAAGCGGGTCCGAGCCCAGACGCGGCGCGGCCAGCGGCGCAGGCGCGGAAGGGCGGGCGGGCGCGGGGGTCGGCGGGGGAGCAGCCAACCAGGGCCAGGTGCACACCCTCCTGGGCGTACTCCGCGGGTGCCCCCCCGATGGCTGGGGAGGCCACCATGTCGCCCATCCCCCCCCGGGAATTGGCAGTCTGGACAGCCCTGGGCAGCGCGAGGGGGGATGTGGTGGTGCGGTGTCACGCCGCGAGGCGTCCACCACGCGGGAGCGCTCGTGGCTCGTTCTTGCGCGCGACTCTCCTGGTGGCTTCAGTCAGGTGCCCAAATGTCGAGGGCGGGGCCTGGAGAGTGCTAGCGAACTGCACCTCCTGCCCAACAGAGGTCACCTCCCGGCCTCCATCCTCCGCTCTCCTTCTGCCCCTCCCCTCCCCTCCTTCTCCCGTCTCTCTTCTCTCCTCCTGATCCTCGCCTCCCACCCCATCCCCTGCGTACCGCGTGCCCTCCTCTCCCTCCTATTTCCTCCCTCCCCCTCCGTGTGTGGGCCGTAATTCGTGACACATCTTGTCCAGAATTTTGGCCACGTTCACAAGACACGTCGTGTTCCAATTAATGGCACTAGATTCTGAAACGGCTAGAGGCACATAGTTGCACTACAGAACAGAGTAGCCAAATGGTGGTGATCGTTTTCCGGTCACCTAGGCTTCCTCTCGGGCCCTTTGCGCAGTGGCGATCCCTATATATATATACACACATGAGTCCAGAGAGAGAGAGAGATGCATATGTCACGGACTCGGTGCGAGCGACGTATTGATGACACAGAGAAGCGAGCTTAGTGCATGGAGTGGTGAGAGCGACTAGGGGGATGGTGCGGTATTCGCCCACCTCCCACGGATTCCGATTCACAAATGGAGCGACCCCGCCCCTTGGCTCGGGTTTCCGCAGAGAGCATTCCTGAACTGTTTTGGCTCAAGACCGGAGGAACATATCTTGCTTCCTTCTCCTCATACCTCAACCTCGGAATCACCAGGGCGGGAGGAGCGTCGGCTCTCGGAGGAGATTCTGGGAGACGCGTCTGATCCTGACGATTAAGAGGCTCCTGAGGGCCGCCTTGGGCCTCCCGGGAAGGGCCCGACATATTAAGCCAGTGCCTCGAGAGGTGGTGGTTGCGCTGGCGCTGGAAGACCTCATCGAGTCGGACGGTCTGTCTGCGACAACTGAACGATGAATGATCGTATGATGTACCCATACAACCAGCCTTTCGGTGGTAAGGAGGTTGTGGTCGGGGAAATAACCAACTGCTGGCAAATGCGATGAGTGTGAAGATGACGATGCTGGTGACGCGCCCTCGAGTTAGCGACGACGCGTGATGACGATGTTGCGCTGCGGTGTAATGTCACTATCGTCTCCCGTTTCGATCTCACTCGATCGATCCCACTACCGACCTCGCGGCCAGCGATCTCACAATATATCTCACTGTCGATGTCACATCCAGAATCACAATCCACCCCACTGTCGATCTCACTTTCGACCTCTATCCATCCCATTCTAACGATGTCATGATCGATCTCACTATCGCCTTCACTATCGATACCAAGGCGGGACACCCCCAGCCACCGCCCGCCCACCGCCGACGGAACACCGACGGGACACCAACGGGACGCCAACGGGACACCACAGGACACCGCGGCGGGACGCCCCAGGCCACCGCGCGCCCACCGGCGGTGGAGGGGCGGTCCACTGCATTCGAATCGCCCTAGCGACGGCGGGGTCAGTCCTCTCGCGCGTCCACGCAGCTTCGCCTCGCCAGCACGCAAGGCACGAACACGAAACCGAAACCGATTTCCTGGAGGGGCGCTCTCCGTTCCATTGCGATCTCACCCCCCAACCTCCGACTTTGCGCACCTGCTGGTGGACCAGCATCTGCTGGTGCCCACAAACCCTCCCATCCGCTCCCTCTCTTTCCGACGCCGACCCATTCGAAACATTACATTGCGCGAAGGATCGACACTTTCGGCGTCATGTGATGCAGCTTCTTCTCCAGACGAGCTCGTTGATGTGTCCAAGTAGATGGGGTCAGTACTGGTGTTTAGATCCACTTTCGAGCCCCTCGTCCTCCTCCTCAACCTTAACTGCTCCTTCCTCCTCATCGTCCCTCACACTCCTGGCCCCCAGCGAAGGAGGCGGAGGGAGGCTTTGCGCAGTCTGCTCCGGGAGCCCTTCTCAACGCAGCGGACAGCGGAATCGTGCTCCTTGAATCTCACGTAACCTCTGTCCTGCGGCGTGAGAGGCTCGTCTTTGACTCCCTCCCGATCCGCTCACTCCGCCTCCTCACGTTTTCCCTCTTTAGTGGAAGCCTATCTGAACCAACATGTTGGCACATTAACTGCAAACAGCGTCAACCGGTTAGCGGCAAATGGCAGCACACGCCCCGCGCCAACCGTCCACCAATCACCCCCTACTCGCCGATGACGGCAGCTAAACGCCAAAGCATAAAACAGTATGTAAAACAAGAAACTTCCATGCAAATTCAAACTCAGGCCTCCTTCGCCACCGCGAATCGGAAATTGCACGGGCGATCCCAACAACCAATCGGCAAACATGCGCAGACAGGCTCCAAACTGCCCTTCTGCGCCGTTGGCTTCACTCCATGCCCCGAACTCTTCTCGCATGCCCCCGTCGTGCTGTCTCCACTCGCCAGCCTGCGTTCCTCCCAATCTCAACCATGTTGCTGGTGATGGAAAAAGTGAGTGCGCACAGCCTCACTCAACGTGTGCGTGCCCCTGGCTGGGAAGCTGGGCTGTCGTAGACAAACGTCTCACATCTCATGCGGCTCCGTGTCTCATCCTCTTCCTTCTCCCACTCTCCTAATGCACGCAGTGTAATAGACTGGGTCTCCAGTTGGCGAGGTGGAGCAGAGGGCATTTGCCGCTTGTTACTATACTCGCACTGTTCCGAAGTATGTTGTAGTTCGGCACCGCCTCCTCTCTCCCTACCTCCTTCCGCTTCCTCTGTCAGCCCCAACCCAGGGCCTGAGTTTCGGCAAAGGTCCCTTTCTCACTCCCGATCGTGCTCCTGAATGCGCATAGCATGCTGCTCCTGACCTGGATCATGCGACCTGCATTGTGTTCCTATGTATTATGCTGCTGCTGCTGTTTCTGCCGCTGCTCGTCCTGCTCCTCCTCCTGATCATCAAACTCATCAGTATGACCCTCCTCGCATTCCAAGCCGTTCAAATATTCCTGCCTCTCCTGCTCTTGGCGGCTGCACTTCAGCTTGCATCCTGCGTCCTGCGCACTTCTACTGATGATGCTGCTGATCCGCCTTCTCTTTCCCGTCCTCCTTTCCCTCCTCCTAGATCCTCTCCTCCTACTTGCGCCTCCTCTCTGCGACCTGGAGGCAGCCGAGGTACTCCCATCTCCCAACGTCAAAGGAAAACCTCTGGATCCGGGGATGACGTGATCCCACGCGGAAGGTACAGCGATAGCTCAGCGGCACTCAATGAATCACAAGGGCGACGTGGATAAGGGCAGCGCAACACTTCCGGCGGCAGGGACAAACCGGCCACCGCCCGCCAAGAGAGAAGAGAGAGAGAGAGAGAACAACAAAAAAACATAACGACTTGAGAAGGTAGACAGCAGGAGAGAGAGAGGGCAGGTAAAATCGTAGGGAAAGAGAGAGAGATAGAGAGAGAGAAAGGAACACACACATATATATATGTATAGACAGATCTATATAGGCATAGAGAAAAAGAGAAAGAGAGAGTGTGAGAGAGAGATAATCAGATGAAGGGAGAAAGAGAGAAAGAGAGACGGGGTTGGGACAAATCCAGACATACATATATATATATATATATATACTGTTGCATGTACACTGTAGAAGGACTCAATAACAGAGATAGAGAAAGGAGGAGGCAGAGAGATAGGATATCTTTATATACGCTTGCATATCTACACAGATAGGTAGGAACATAAAGAGAGAGAGAGAGAGAACGAACAACAGACCTATTGAGAGCACAAAGTAATTCTCCAATCAGAGCTTGCACTGAATAGGCCCTCGTGGAGACTGAAAGAATCGGCAAAAATTGCGGGCCACTTCGGAAGGTGTCAGGCTTCCCGGTTCCTGGTCCTGCGTTTCTGGGCATGCTACAAGTTCCTGGGTTCTTCAGTTCTTGCCTGCGGCCAAATACCCATGCCCTTGCAAAAAAATCAAAAATCGCCGTCCCAACGGGCCAGAGGCGTGCTAAGATCTCCGGTAACTGCGTGAAGTATTTCTACTTCGCGCGCGCGCGGAGCGGCCCCTGGGGGTCCCCGGACGAAAAATACCCCGGGCGGTCCCTGGCTGGGTCGGGTTAGAGATCCCCGGCCGGGTCGGGTCGGGTGGGCGCCGCCCTCGAGGCCCTCCAGAGAGCCTCAAGAAGGGCCAAGGGGCCCCCAAGATAGAACAGAGGGGCTCCGAAATGCCACAAGATCGCTCCAAGATGCCCAAGATTGCCCCCAGACGCCCCAAGAGGCTTCCAAAAGTACTCCTAACAGGGCCCCAAGAGGTACAATGTATGGATTGCCCTTAGGTTTTGGACAGATTTGGGCGTTTCCCCCTTTTCGGCTGCCCGACGCCTCAAGACGGCCCAAGAGGTCCCCAAGATCGCAGAAAGAGGGCCCAGGAGGGCCCCAAGAGAGCCCCAAGACGGCCCAAGAGGGCTCCAGAACCGCCCAAGACGACTCCAAGACGGCCCAAGAAGGCCCCAAGAACGCCCCAAGAGAGGCCCCGGAGGGTTAACACGAAACAACATTTCGAGCCCTCGGCCATTCTCTCTCTCTCTCTCTCTTTTTCTCTCTCTCTCTCTCTCTCTATAAATATATACATGCTAGAACCATCGCGCGCGCTTCTTCGCGCGCGCTCAAGTTCTAGCTAGGGTCATGATCATCGTCATCATTGTCATCCTCATCCCCGTCATCTTCATCGTCATCGTCATGGTCATTGTCACCTTCACCATCACCATCACAACAATCAGCATTATCACCACTATCATCAGCATCGTGATCACCATCGCCATCATCGTCATCGTACTTTGCAGCATCATCATCCGCATCATCAACATCTTATTGGTCGTCGTCGGCGTCGTCGTCGGCATAATCATCGTCATCATCATCAGCGTCACCGCCGTCATCATCTCCGGTCCACTGCAGTCCCCTTACCCTCCTCCTCTTCCCGTTCTCCCTCTTCCCACTATCTTAAATTCATCCTTTTCCTCGTCGGCGCTGAAAGGGATCCCTGTTCCTTCTCCTCCCCCTCCTCTTCTTACTCCTCCTTCTCCTCCTCCCTGTCTTCCCCGCCCTTCGGTGTGTCCCTCCTTGTGTTTCTTCACCTCCTTCACCTCCTTCCTCCTCTCAAGCCCTCTTCATCATGCGCTCCCCTTCCCTCCTCGTCCTCAGCATCCCTCCCCCAGCCAGAGAATGAGAGAACAAGATAATATTACAAGAACAGTGTCCCTCCTCCTCTTCCCCCTCTTCCCCCTCTTCGTCCTCCTGATCTTCCTCCTCCGCCTCCTCCTCTTCCTCTCCCACCTCCTCCTCCTCCTCCTGCTCCTCCTCCTCCTCCTCCTGCTCCTCCTCCTCCTCCTCCTCCTCCTGCTCCTCCTCCTCCTCCTCCTCCTCCTCCTCCTCCCTTTTCTCAGCGCACCCAGTAAAGGGGTGCCTACTGGAACGCGTGCCGGGAGCCTTTTTGGGAAGCATTGTGGCAGATCCTCTGGGGCCTTTGTTGGCCCGTTCCGGATCCCTCTTCGCCCGCCATGGGGACCTGAGCCCGTCTTGGGGCCCTCTGGGGGCCCTCTCCGACCATGTAGGGAACCTCGGGTGGCCCCCTCGGGGTCCCTGGGTACTCTCTTGGGCCGTGTTGGGGCTCTCTTGTACTGCTTGAAGCTCTCTTCAGGCCGTCTGGGGGCCCTCTTGGGGGCCTTATGGGCCCTCTGGGGCTCATTTTGGAGCCATTTTGGAGCCTCTGGGGCCGTCGCGGCCGCTGGTAGGACTGATACGCAAATATCAACGAAATACGCGTTTTCCCATAGGAAATGCTTGATGTTTGCCCTTGGAGGGCCTTCTCGGCGGCCTCTTGGACCGTTTTGAATGCCCTTGTGGCCGTCTAGCAGCAGTCTTGGGCCGTCTTCGAGCGCTCGTGGCCCGTCCAGAAGCCATCTCATTTCGCTCTTCAGCCACCTTCCAGACAACCTGGGGCGCTTTGGGCGCCTCTTGGGCCAGCTTAGGAGCCTCTGGGGGGGTCTGGGGCCCCTTCTGGGCCCTCTTGGAGCCCTCAATGCCCCCCCCGGCCCCCTATACTACGAACCAGAGGCAGCAGTTCCAGGCCCTCCTCCAGCCTACTCCTATATAGATCTATATGTATACACACATGCATGTGTATGTACACACACCTATATGTATAGATGCGTTAATCGTATATACATATATATATGTATGCATATGTATATATATGTGTATATATACGCATATATATGTATACATATGTATATATGCATATGTAAGTGTGTATATATATATACATATATATAAACATATATGTATGTGTATATGTGTATACGCATGTACTAGAACTATCGCGCACACTTTGCGCGTGCTCAAGTTCTAGCTATGCTGGATGGTCAAACTCTTGGGGATCTCTATTCCATGGCACTTCTTCGCCAAGGTTTCCAAGAATCACGAAGACGGCCTAAATGGCTTCCAAGACTTCCTACGGTCCACCCACGACGGCTTCAGACAGGCCCAGAAGGCACTTCGGAGGCCCGTTTATTCGTCGCGACTGGACGTAGCCGGAGGAAGAGTGAGGAGAAGGGGAGGTGAAGGGGTTCCAGGAGGGACGAGGAGAAGTAGGATGAGGAGGAATTGGAGAGGGTGGAGGAGGCCGCAGACGAGGAACTGGAGGAGGAGGAAGAGGAGGAGGAGGAGGATGAAATACAATATTTCCTTTTTTGCAAGCGTAGAGGAACTGCCAGGCGAACTCAAACAAAAAGAATTGTTGGACATCACGTTTGTCTCAAGTGGAGTCGGGGCCTCTCTCGAAGCTATTTTGGGCCTCTTTGAGGCTTCTTGGGCCCCTCTTGAAGCCTCCTGGGGGTCTCCTGGGGCGAAGATCTCGGGTTCTCGGTTCACTTTCCCGATCCTGGGCCGCGGTTTGGGGCCCTCTCAAGCCGTCTTGGACGTCTCTTCGGCGCTTTTGAAACCGAAATATTGGGCCGTCTTGCGGCGCTGTTAAAACCTATTGGACCGTCTTAGGGCGATTCTCGGAGCCTCTTGGGGCGTTCTGCAGCGTCGGCAAGCGGAACAGGCGGAAACGCCTAAATTGTTCAAAAACCAATGGAACCTACATGTTTATTGGCCTCTTCGAGCTCTATTGGGAGACAACTTCGAACCCTCTTGGGTACCTTGGGGTCCTCTTGGGCCGCCTGGCGGCCGTCTTGGGCGCCCTGGAGTCTTGGACCATCAAATGGCCTTCGGCCCATTCCGCCACCGTGCCTGGGATGTGGGTTAAAGGCCTCTTGGAAGTTCGTTTGGAACTCGTGGGAGGCCTCCCAGGGGCCTCTTGAAGGCCGTTTTGGATGCCTCTTGGGGGCCGTTTGGGGTTCTCGTGGGGTCTCTTGTTGGGCCTCTTCGGGGCCTCGTGGGGCCTCTAGGGTGCCTCTAGGGGGCCTCTTGGGCTCTCTTGGGGGCCTCTTGGGGCCTCCTGGGGGCCTCTTCGGGCGGAAGGCTCGAATTGTTGGTTCGTGTTCCCCCACTTGGCCCCACTTGGGGCCCCCTTGGGCGCCTCTTTGGCCGTCTTGGAGTACTCTTGGGCCGTCTTGGGACTCTTGCGCCGTCCTGGCGCGCTCTTTGGTTGCCTCTTGGGCCGACTTCAGCTGATTTCTGGGGCCTCCTGGGCTATCTTGGACCGTCGGAAGCACGAAAAAGCGAGAACTCGAAAAACCTTCAAACACATTCGAACGAAAACTACTTGTTTCGCTTCCTGAGGGTATCGTGGGAGTCCTTTTGAGGGCATCTTGGCCGTCTGGAGTCTCTCTTGGGCTATCTTAAAGAGATGTTGGACCAATATTGAAGCGCTCTTGTGCGGTCTTGGGTATTGGGCTCTCTTGGAGCGCTCTTGGGCCATCTTGGGGCTTCTTGGACGTCTCTCAGGCCCTCTCGTCGCCCTCCTTCCCCTCCTTTGACGCGCTCTGGCGCCCCCCGACGGGTCCAAAACGACCAGGCACCGAATCAGTGACCTCGGGGGCCCCCGGGACCCCCTCCCCATTTACAAGTATATATGTATGTATAGACATACATACATACATACATACATACATGCAGACAGACAGACAGACAGGCATACAGACAGTCATGCATACATACATGCATACATATGCACATACATACATACCTGCCTACCTACCTACATATACACATACATACATCCATACACACATACATGATTGTAATCATGCATACATAAATATACACACATACATATAGACATGCATACATACATACATACAGATGTACATATATACATACATGCATGCATGCATACACATACATATGTATACGTACATACAGACACAAATTACATACACACACATACATGCAAACATACACATATACACACATACATACATACATACATAAATACATACATACATACATACATAAATACATACATACATACATACATTCATACATGCATGCATGCATGCATGCATGCATACATACATACATACATACATACGTATATACATACAGGCAGACGTACACATATACATACATGCACACATACACATGTATACACAGATATGCATGCAGCCATACATGCATGTCTACATGCCTGCATGCACGCATGCACACATACATCAACATTTATATATATATATATATATATATGCATACATATGTATGGTGCAAGCTATAGTGTGAAGTACATGTGGAACACCATACCTGGTCCCAGCGATGTGGGGCAAGTTATGTGGTGCAACATATGTGATGCAAACCACGTGGGGCACGCTAGGTGGTGCATGCTATGTGGTGCGAAACACATTGTTCAAGCCATGCGGTGCAAGCTACCTGGCTCGATAAGGGCGCGCACCATGTGGGCGGGACCCTACTTAATGATTCCCAGCTGTTGACGTGTGCACCCCATGGGTGGGACCGCATGGCGCAAAACCCAGCTGCTAAGACCGAGCGAAGAGCCACTAAATGCAATGACTGTCTGAGGAAATTCAATCCTCCACTAAGAAATGAACAAAAACGACGTCGCCCGATGGCCGCCGGGTCCCCTGGCTCGCCGGTCGATATGTCCGGGATGCGGAAGACGTCGTCGACCTCGCCAAAAGCTTCGAGGAATTCCTGGCGTGCCGGCATGGGAGAGAAACTTACAGCGGGGGAGGGGCGGGGAAGCGGGGAAGACGCAGTGCGGAGAAGACACCTCCTCTTCCTGCGGACTGTGCCCATCCTGCTCCTCCTCATCCTTCTCCTCCTCCTCCTCCTCCTCCTCCTCCTTCTCGTCCTCCTCCTCTTCTTCATCATCCTTCCCTTCTCCTCCACCTGCTCCTCCTCCCTGCCCTCCACCTACTCTGGAGGAGGATGTGGTGGGACTGAAATTTGGGCGGGGGCTGCTGTCGGAGGAGGCGCAATTGAGACGTCAGAACGCGAGGGAGAGAGGGGGGGATGAGGGGAGGACGGATGATGAACAAAAAAGATGGCGGAAATGGGAAAACACCTGCTCGGAAGGCACGGAAGGGCTGAGCTCCTGCGGGGAGGGAAAGTTCGCAATGACAAGGGGGCCCAAGGGAGGACGCGGCGGTGACTCCCACTGATATGATTCGAAATCCCCCCTCCACTTCAATATTGCATAAGAGGCCGTATTCTAAAATCCAGCAAATATAATGAGTACTGTGGGGGATTGCCCTACGACCGCAAATCCAGAAATCCGTAGAATAACACATAACATTGTATCCACAACTGGGCAACTCATCAGTGACGTCTAGACGGCCACCGTTCGAGTGAGAACATTGGCGATGGGAGGCGGCCGCTGTCGAATTGATTCTCGATTTGCGTCGGAATCGAACATCACATCTGCCGACCCTGTTGGCGTATGTGAGGAGCTTGTCCGTTCGAGTCGTCGTCGCCGTCTGTCGTCATCTCTGTCGTCCCCTTTCCCTGCACCCTCCTCCACAAGCTGGTCAGCGAGATTAACATTCAGCAATATCGCAATCGAGCAGAAGTAAAGCCGACCCCGTGGGGGGGGGGTCCTGGGGGGTAGAGGAGAAGGGTCACGGGGGGGGTCCAAGGGAGGTCCCGGGGGGATCAGATACACATCCCCCCTCGTGAATCTTGGGGCCTGAACAAGTACCAAAACAGGCCAAGAATGCCCCAAGAGGCACCCGAGACGGTCCAAGAGGGCTCCCAATCGCCAACCGATCGGCCCAACACGCCTTCACGCCCTCCAGACTGCCCAGGAGGCCTCCAGGACGCCCCAGGAAGCCTCCCAGAGCACTCCTGAGAGGGCCCCAAGAGGCCAAACTCATAGATCCCCGTTGGGTTTTTTTTATTGGGCGTTCTCGCCTTTTCCACTTCCCGCCGCTCCAAGACGGCGCAAGAGGCCCCCAAGATCGCCCCAACACGGCCCAAGAGGCCTCCAAGAAGGCCCCAAAATAGCCCAAGAGGACCTCAAGACGGCCCAAAACGCCTCCAAGACGGCCCAAGAGGCCCCCAAGACGGCTCCAAAAGCGTGCTCAGACGGGGGACCCGAATGGACATTTCGAGCCCTCGGCCGCGAGAGGCTCCCAGGAGGCCCCAAGAGTCCCCAAGAGGCCCCAAGAGGCCCCCAAGAGACTCCCAAGAGGCCCCCAAGAGGCTCCCAAGATGCCCCAAAATTCCTCCCCAGAGGCGCACGAGAGCCTTCCGAAGAGTGAACCCCCCCAAAACAACCCTCAGGACTTTGGCCCACGTCAGCAGCGTCGTCGTCGGCGCCGCCGCCGGCCGTAAGGCCTTCGCAATCCGCCACCGTGCCCCCCTTGCACGTTGAAGCATGCTAGAATGCCAAGTGCTGTCTGGTAGGGCTTTTGTAATCTTCTAGGGAACTCGCCCCCCGTCTGGGCCGCAGCTCGCCGTGCGCACCGGCCAAAGTCCCAGGGGGTCCCTGGGCGGCCATGGCGCCTCCCTGGAGCTGTCCAACAAGGCGCCCCAAGAGGTCTCCAAGAGGTCCCCCAAGAGGGCCCCGAAGGCAAGAACCATTTATGTTCCCGGCGTTTTTGCAGGATTTTGGCGCTCTCGCCTTTTCGGCGATCCGACGCTCCACCCCAAAACAGCCAAAGAGGCCACCACGACGGCCTAAGAACGCCTCAAGACGGCCCAAGAGGGCCCGAAGACGGCCCTAAAAGGGGCCCCAGAGAGGGAACACGAACCGAAAATCCGAGCCTTCCGTCCCCCAAGGGGCTCCCAGGAGGCCCCAAGAGGCGCCCAAGAGGCCCAAAGGGCCTCCAGAGGCCCCCAAGAGACCCCAAGAGGCCTCCAAAAGGCCACGAAGGCCACAAAATGGTCCCCTAAGAGGCCTCACAACCGCCTCCAACAGGCCCCCGAGATTCCAACGAACATCCACTAGGTTTCTAACCCACAACCCAGGCACATGTTTAGCCAGTCAAACTATCCAAAATAGTCTTACTCTGAATATGCTGACCATTCACACCCCTCTAACCCTCTCTCTTCAAATGTTGCTAATGTTACAACATGCTACCTTCCTCCTGGATGACTATCACTGTAGCCCCAACTGCTCCAAATACAAAACTCTTCTAACTCAACAAATCGTTCTAAGCATCCTGCCTTACTTTGACGCTTCTGATTCATTACCCATCGGTCGGAAGAAGTAGGTAGAAACATGAACTAGGAAGGCGTTGGAAATAGATTGGGTTTCCGCCCCGCCTCCTGAAGAGGAGGGAAGAGGGAAAGCCACTCGACCCTTGAAGTAGGAAGGCGCTGAAAGTAGATTGGAATCCGAGAATCCAAAAATACCTACTTTCAACGACCGATGGGTACTTTGACGCTTCTGATTCATTAAATTTGTCTAACCATCCTAACCCTTCGATCTCGTACCTGCCACCGTGCCCCTGCACAGGCTCGGGCGTGGTAGCATGCCGGGTGCTGCCTGGTGCGGCGTCGGTAAGTATGTTGTGCAGGCCCCTTGGGACCCCGTGTCGAAGTTTTTCGAGTGGGGCCGGCCATCGAAAGGAGTTTGAGGAGAAACGGAGGAGGCAAGGATGCAAGGGTACCCTTGGGAGTGTTACCCCATTCATACTACCGATCTCAACTGCAAGCCCCCCCCCCCCGAACTCTCGACACGCTCACAAGTGCGTGCACTGGCCCTCCCTCTCGAGTCTCAGCAAGCCGCGCTGGCGCCTCCTTGTGGCTCACCAAATCTGCTCAGGGCCAGCAAGACGGCACAGGGAGGACACCAAGGCCGCCAAGATGGCCCGACATTGCCTTCATAGGCACCAGCAGCATCAACAAACAAAAGAAGAGGCACCAATGGGCGTCAACAAGCGACCCAGACACCAGAAACAACACTAGGACGTCCAGGAGAACCAGAACCACTGAAAACAAACGGAATGTTCATGTTTTGGTTGTTCAAGTAGGGTTTTCCTGAGCTCTTCGGCGCAAGATTGTTCCAAGAGAGCCTCGAAGAAGCTAACTCAAACAAGAAAGAGCTCTCTCACTACCGCGAGGTATCCGAGTGAGCCCGGGCAGCCCTGAGAGAGCTCAAAGACGGCACGAGATGAAGACAGCCTCAAGGAGCCCCAAGACAGCCCAAGAAAGCCCCAAGACGGCCCAGGAGGGCCCCTAGAAGGTCCCGCTCCCAGAGACTCCCTGACTAGGGCAAGCGCATTACAGAGCAAGAGCAAGCGGCACCTGCCCGTATCGAGCTCCTATGGTGGCTTGGATCTTTGGAGCCCCAGAGCAGGCCCTGCAGTAGAGATGGAGTGAGTCTTGTTAATGGACGTACTTCACTTCTCTTCGAGTCATATCCAATTCCACTTCCCGTCCAGTCCTTCAGCCGTCCTTGTTTCCATCATGTTACCTTACCTTTCCGTCGTTCCCTTCTCACCCCCGGACCCCTTCCTCCCTTCCCTTCCCTTTCCTCATTCCCTTCTTCCCCGTCCTTTCTCCCCCTTCCCTTCCTTCCCACGCTTCTCATTACATTCTCTTCCCCCCCAGATTCAGTCCCATCCCTTCCTCCCCCTATTGATCGTTCGTCTCTCCTTGCATTCGTCCTCCTCACTTCCATTCCCTTTCTCCTTCACTTCCTCTTCCCACTTCTCATATCCCACACGTAAAAGCCCTGAAGAAAGATGCCCCGGCCAGCCACGGCAAAAGTCGCCGAGCCTTCAGGTTTTCCTCGTCGGGCAAAGGGTCGATCCACACCTTCCGTCTGACCGAAATAAGAAGCAAGGGACGCATCAGCAGCAGGAACAAGGGTAATGAGTTCACAATGACGAACAGGAGGCGAGGTAGATCGGCCGATTGGCCGGGGTGCGACCCAGCTCGCGCCTCGTTTCGGCGACCTACCATCCGAGTCGGGCAACCACTCAATGTACTGAACCAAGCGAGCACCGCAATCGTTGGGCGCAAACATCTCGGAACATGCATATACACATGATGGTGTCAGCCACGCGCGTGTGCTCGAGCGAACGCCATTGATGCTTAAGTGGGCCATGGGTGCAACACAACACGATTAAATCCTCCGCGATGGCCAGCCGAATTGCCTATGTGAAGACCGTCAATTTCCCTGTAAAGTCACAGTGGGCGGTTCCAGGAACAAGGAATATGGTCGGGAATACAGGCGTGCCCCAGGGAATGGTTCAGCGAGGGCCTCTTCTGGGACCTCCTTGAGGCCATTTTGGGAACTTCTTGTGGGCCTCCGTGGGGTTCTGTGGGCCTGTGACCGTGACCACTGCCCCTTGACCTACAACCATGGCGAACAATGGCGGGATGGGCCGAAGGTCGCTGGATATGCCGCCCCCTTCTGCTTGCAGAGAGGTGCGCGGCGCGCTAAATGTCGACTGACCCCTTGGGCCCTCTCGAAAGCTTTCCCAAAAAGGTGTCGGCGCAAACAGCCAGCCACCCGTGCAGACCCCGAAGGCACCGCAAAAATACCAAGTCCAGGCCACTCGCCTCCACGTAAGTTATCCCAGCCCAACCATCTGCAAAACTTTGGACGCCCGAAATGGGCACAGAAAGAATGGGTACAATGCCCAGCAACAAATGTTGTCCCAAACCAACAGCGGCCGCTGTTGGGCAGGCGGCCGTCTGTCTCGAATGGACACAGGCCGCGGCGGCGTGGACAGCGAGTCTTGTTCAAAATGAACAGGAACTGCTGTTGGGCATTGTACCCATTCTTTCCGTGCCCATTTCGCTCGTGCAGAATAACTGTGCAAGGCTCGAGGCTCGAGAGGCCAGCTGGGCGGCTGGCCCTGCAGTGGCCTCTGGCGCGCGGCCGGCGCACAGATGGCGGCGCGCCGCTGTCGCAGAGCTGCGTCTCGGCAGGGTGCGCCGTCCCACTCCACGGCGGCGCAGGATGGGCCCCGGGTGCCGGTGGCAGAAGATGATCGGGAGCGGCCAAGAGGGGGGTGTCCAAGAGGGGGGGGTGCAAATCATGACCAGCGGCATGTGCGCGGCTCAGCGGGGGGGCCAGGGACGTAATGAAACAAGAAGAAGCGCCATGACATCTGGGGAAATATCATGGCCCACGCCATGACATCCACCCCCCCTAGTCATCACCCCCCTCTTTTCCGCCCCCGAGAGGAAGGAGCTGGCGAGGCGCCCCTGGCGCCGCCTGGGCCCGGGGAGGCCGACGGAGATGACGCCGCCTTGGCGCAGCAGCAGCCCCGGCAGACGGTGGCACAAGGCCGGCGGGTCGCGGCGAGGAGGAACGCCGCCTCCCCGAAGGCCAGACCAGCGGCCAGGCCAGCAAGGCAGCCACCAGCACCGGCGACGCATCTGGCGAAGGCGCTCGCGCCGGCGGCCGGCGCGAGGGTGCCGATGACCCCCTCGCGGAGGCCGAGAGCGCGGCCGATGCGCTGGCGGACGGCGAGAGGGCCCCGATTCCTCTCCCGTCGAAGGCGACGGCGGCGGCCCAGACCTGCGAGGAACCGCGCGCCGCGACCCGGGGCCAGCCGCGACGGCGCGCCGCCTGCGCCGGCGCCAGGCGCGCGCGGGCAGCCCAGCGCCCTGGCGGCGCGACGGCGGCCCCCCGAACGAGGGGAACGGCGGCGCGGCGCGGCGCGAGCGAGCCCCCCGCGGCGGCGCGCGCGCAGTAGGGGCGACAGCACCTGATGAGCGCGTTTTCCACCACCACCACCATAAGTTGGATGGGGCGAAGGGGGAGGAGGAGGAGGAGGAGGAGGAGGAGGAGGAGGAGGAGGAGGAGGAGGAGGAGGAGGAGGAGGAGGAGGAGGAGGAGGAGGAGGAGGACCCCCCCCTCCAACTTATGGTGGTGGTGGAAAACACGCTCATCAGCACCAGCTCCGCTAAGAGCGGGAGGCCTCGGGAGCGCGCGCCGCTCCCCGAGGCGGGCAGGCGACCTCGGCGACGCTAGCGCCGCGGCCGCGCCCCCAGCCCAGTCGGGTGCCCCCCCGGCGACGGCGCCCGCGGCGCGGGCGACCCCGGCCTGGCAGCAGCTCCTCCAGGAGAGCGACAGCCCCCCCCCAGCGGCTACAGCTCCAGCAGCACCGAAGGGGGAGGTGACGCACCGCGCTCGGGCGGGGCGCTGCCCACGGCGGTGGTGGAAGCAGCGCTTCGCGCGAGCGGCTGGTGCTGCTGGGCCACGGGCGTCTCTCGGAGCAGGTCCTTGCGGCTGCGCGGAACTCTCAGCTCCTTCGCTGGGAGGGCCCCTCACTGCAGAGCCCGCCGGGCTAGCCTGCGGCAGCGAGGCTGGGACCGGCCCCCGCGGGGGGCGACGGAGCCTCGCGGCGCGCGCGGGGCGCCGAGGCTGGCCTCGCGGGCCCCCGCGGTGGGGCGACGAACCTGCACCCGGCAGTGCCCACCCTGCCAGCGGACGTGGGGGATCATGGCATTGAGGCCACATGCGACTGCGCCTGGATGCCGTCCCTGTCGCTGGACGCCGTTGCGGGCAAGATGTATATCCATATCCAGTGCGCCTTCGATCTTTTTGGAAGGGGCGCCACAAGGCCGAGGTGCACTGGACATGGATAGAAATCGAGCCTGTACGGGGCAAATTTTTCCATATCCAGTGCGCCTCGGGTTTCTGGGCAAGAGAGCCCGGAACCCCATACTGCAGTGGATATGGACAGAAGTACTGCTCGCAGCCGTGGTCGACGGCGGTCCAGAGGGGGGTCCTGCTCCGTCCGCCGTGCCGCCCCCGCCAGAGGCCACCCCGCGTGGCGCCGCCGCGGGCGGCGATCGCGGTGGCGACTCCTCCACGGGCGCCGCCAAATGTCGAGCGGCGCGGGGAGCGCTAGGCGGACGCTGACGAAGAGAACACCGGGCTGGAGCGAGGAGCACGGAACACCGGCCTCTGGCGCCGCCAGGGCGGCGGCCGCCGCCTCTGGAGGCGGACAGCCGCCCGCCGCAACGGATCAGTACGGGGATCCCGCGTGCGGGGGGCAGGCGGCGGCGCTGCGAGCAGCGGCCGCCTTGCGCGCCTTCCCTGGCACCGAGGAGGCAGCGCTGCAGCTGGAAGCCGCGGCGCGCGGTCTGAGGGGGTCGCTTGGCCTTGCGGCAGTCGCGTCCGCGGCCGCGGCGGTGCTGCAGACTTTGAAATCAGGCTCGGTGCCCAGCGACGGCGTGGTCTAGCGCGCCGGCGGGCTGGCGCGGCGAGCTGGCGCGGCCGGCCCCCGCTACCGCCAGCTGCCGCCCGGGTGTTGCGCGGGCCCCGGCTGGCGCTGTGAGCAAATGCGTGTGCGGGCGCGCGCGCCCCGCCCGTCGCCTTTCCCCCCATGCCACCCCCCGCGGCCTCGTCGTTCGTCTGACGTCCGTCATCTTCGTCGTCGTGTCCTGTCGTCTCTCTGATCTCTGCCACTGGGCTCCTCTTGCGTGGGTAAAAGGTGCATACCGCGAGGGAGTTGAGAGGAAGGAAGGGGACCCCCCTATGGGGCCATGCACGAAGAGCGTGAGGGGCGCGCCGAAGTGGACATGCAGTGGGTGGGGAGCCGTATGCGAGCCCTGGCATTGGGGCATTCGGTGGAGCTCCCTTTAGGGCCACGAAACGTGTGAGTAGTGTGCCGAAATGGACATGCGGTGGGCGGGGTGCAGCATGTGAACCCTGTCGTTGCGGCCTTCAGTAGCCCCCCGATCGGGCCACGTGAGAGGTGTGCCGAAATAGACATGCGGTGACCGGGGAAGCGGATGCGAACCCTGGCCCTGAGGCTTTCGGTGGAGCTCCCCGTGGGGCAACGAAACGTGTGCGAGTGAGCCGAAGTGGACATGAGATGGGCGGGGAACCACATGCGAACTGCGCCACTGGGACCCTCTGTGGAACGCCCCGTGGGGCCACGAAACGTGTCAGGGGTTTGCCGAAATGAGTGGCGGGGACGAATGCGAACTGTGCCACTGGGATCTTCGATGGAGCTCCCCATGGGGCCACGAAGAGTGTGAGGAGTGTGCCCAAATTGGTGGCGGGGACGCATGCGAGCTGCGCCAGTGGGATCTTCGGCGGAGCTCCCGATGGGGCCGCGAAACGTTTGAGGATTGTGGGAAATCTTGTGGCGGGGACACATGTAAAAGTGTGTCGACAAGGTCGGCGGGGACGCATGCGAACTGCTCCGGTGGGACCTTCGGTGGAGCTCCGTATGAGGCTACGCAACGTGTGAGGGTTGTGCCGAACTGGGTGGTGGGGACGCATGCGAACTGCGCCACTGAGAACTTCGGCGGAGCTCCCCGTGGGGCCACGGAACGTGTGAGGGGTGAGCTGCAACACGGGGACCCTCGGTGGAGCTCCCTATGGGGCCACGACGCGTCTGAGAGGCGTGCCGAAATTGGTGGCGGGGACGCATGCGAACTGGGCCACTGGGATCTTCGGTGGAGCTTCCCACGAGGCCACGAAGCCTGTGCGGGGCGTGCCGAAGTGGGCTGCGGGGACGCATGCGAGCTGCGCCACTGGGAACTTCGGTGGAGCTCCCAGTGGGGCCACGAAACGTGTCAGGGACGTGCCGAACTGGGTGGCGGGGACGCATGCGAATTGCGCCACCGGAACGTTCGGTGGAGCTCCCTACAGGGTAATTAACGAAGCGTGTGAGGGTTGTGCCGAAGAAATGGGTGGCGGGGACACGTGCGAACTGCGCCACTGGGACCCTGTGGGGCCACGCAATGTGTGAGGGGTGTGCCGAGATGGGCAGGGGGGATGCATGCGATCTGCGCCACTGGGACCCCCTGCGGAACTCCCGATGAGGCCACGAAGCGTGGTGGGTGGCGGGAACGCACACGAACAACGCCGCTGGGACTTTCGGTGGAGCTCCCTATGGGGCCACGAAGAGTGTGAGGGGTGTGCCGAAATGGGTGGCGGGGACGCATGCGAACTGCCCCTTCCGTGGAGCTCCAGATGGGGCCACGAAAACGTGTGAGGGGTGGTCTGATATCGGCGGCGGGGACGCATCCGAACTTCGCCACTGGGATCTTCGGTGGAGCTCCCCGTGGGCCCACGGAACGTATGCGAGGGGCATTCCGAAATTGGTGGCGGGGGCGCACGCGAACTGCGCCACGGGGGCCTGGGGCGGAGCTGCCTACAGGGCCACGAAACTTGTGAGAGGTGTGCCGAAATGCGTGGCGGGGACGCATGCGAACTGCGCCGCTCGGATCTTCGGTGGAGTTCCCCACGGGGCCACGAAACGTGTCAGGGGTGTGCGGAAATGAGTGGCGCGGACATGTGCGAACTGTGCCACTGGGATCTTGGCTGGAGCTCCCGATGGGGCCAAGACACGTGTGAGGGGTGGTCTGATATCGGCGGCGGGGACGCATCCGAAATGCGCTACTAGGACCCCCTGCGGAACTCCCCATGGGGCCACGAAGGGCGTCAGGGGTGTGCCGTCCTGGATGGGGGGCACGCGTGCGAACTGCGCCACTGGGATCTTCGGTGGAGCTCCCTGCGAGGCCACAAAGTGTTAAAAGGGGTGTGCCGAACTGGATTGGGGGGACGCATGCGAACTGCGCCTCTGGGACCTTCAGTGGAGCTCCGTATGGGGCCACGAAACGAGTGAGGGGTGGTCCGAATTGGGTAGCGGGGACGCATGCGAACTGCGCCACTGGGACATTCGGCGGAACTGCCCATGGGGCCACGAAGCGTGTGAGGGGCGTGCCGGAATCAACGTGCGGAGGGCAAAGGGAATCTGATGAGAGGAGGAGAGGAGGAGGAGGAAAGAGACGTGGGGCGCTGTCTCTTCAACCCGAGGACCCAACACCACATTCTGTGGGGAAACAAACTCGGGCAGCATCCAGGACAGCCTCAAGGCGTCTCTCACACGGCCAAGATCTCCCACCAGGACCCCAATATGCCTCCAAGACCGCCCAGTATGATGACCCCAAGACGGCCTCAAGACTGCTCCCAAAACAGCCCAAGATGGCTCCAAAGGGCCCTCCCTAAGAAAACCAACTCGTTAATGTCAGGTGTTGTTCTGTTCGCCACCGTGCCACGAGGCACAAAGTGGAGTTCCCCCCCAGGCTCTCATGTGTTTTCTGTTCTCTGTGTTCAGGACTGGGGGATTCTAGTACTCTAGGGGCCGGGGCCCCAGATTCTGAAATTTCCTGGGCGCTCCCGCGCGCCCGTGGGCTGCCGCGCGTGACTTTTCCAGAGGCCACCAGGACCCCAAGACGGGCCCAGAGGGCTCCAGAGAGTGCCCCAAAAAGATCAAAGAGGCCTCCAAGACAGCCCAAGAGCGGTCCAAGACACCCAAGATGGCCCCAAGACGGCCCACGAGGCCCCAAAGAAGCCCCAATAGCTCTCCAACACCCACGAAGCCCTCAAGAGGCCCGAAGTGGCTCCCAAGAGGTCCCCAAACGGCCCCCAAGAGACCTCAAACTGCCTCCAAGAGGCCTCTAACCCAAAACCCAGGCACGTCACTTGATAATGTTCGCACTCTCGGCTTCCGACAGCCAAAGGGAGCCTAAGGAGCATCCAAGATGAGTCCCTGATGGCCCAAGAAGCCCCCAACATGGCCCCAAGGCGGGCCACGAGTGCCCAACAACTGCCCAAGACGGCCCCAAGATGGCCTCATAGGCCTCCAAGATGCCCCTTAAGCATCCCAAGCGTGCCCCAAGACCGCCCAGTGAGGCCCCAAAGACAGCCTCCAAAGGCCAAGAGGTCCCTGAGAGGCTCCAAGGAGGCCGCTAAGATGCCCCAGGCCCCCAAGAGGTCCTCAGAGGGCCCAGGAGGCCTCAGGAGGCTCCCAGAAGCTCCCAGGAGGCCCCGACAGGCCACAAGAAACCTCGTCTTCCCGATTGCTGTTCACGCAAGTTTAATGACACGGGCCTCTTAACTCTCAGCAGAGGGAGCCATGTTTCCTTATTTCTTTTGTTGACGCTGCTCCTCCTCCATCAGCTGTCCAAGGCGAAAGCCTGGTGCCAAGGCAAAGTGACACAAACTACGACGCAGCGCCGAGAAGGAAAAGCCAAAAGGTAACTTTCACAGTTGCCGCGCTATCGCAACGCTGGAGGCGGAGGAACAGCAATAACATTAGAATAGCAGAGCAGACAGAACCGAGACTACGTTACATGTCCAAACGCAACGCCACCAACATCAAAGACAGTAGCCCATACGGCGCTCAGAATAAAGAGAAGGACGCAGGGTAAGAGCTCGCAGCCTGCAGTGAGCTTGCAGGGTGAACGAGAAACATCTGCTTTAAAAGCGCACCCACCATTCAGCTGAAACCTCCGTTCTTCGAGCAGAGGGTGAGAGCCTCTCAGGCATAGAAAGGAAGACATGGGGCGCGGCCGAGCAGGCGCGAACCGCGCCTCGCAGTCATCCTTGCAAGGCTCAACGACAGGCCTGGTGGGGGGGGGCAGCAAGGAAGTGGGCCGAGCAAATCAGGATATCCCTCGACGTTGACACGTTGACATCTCATCCCCCGCACCTTTCCGTGTCTGTTTCCACCCGTCTCTCCGCATCTGCTTCGTCCCCGTCTTGGCATGACTACGTGTTTTCTCGTCCCCTGCTTTTTCCTTGCTCTGCCCGTATTCCTATGCTTCCTCGTCGTTGTTTATTCCCCGCGGAGCCGGGTGAAATTCCGTGCCCTCCACTAACTGACCGGCTGAACTGAACTGCGCTGACTGAACTGGAGATGCACGTGTGACAACACATTTCAAACAAGAAAAAGGCGCACCCGCGATCGCAACACAACGACACATTTCACATTTAAACCCGCCCGTAAGCGCAACCGCAACCGCAACCGGGCAACACATTTCAAACCGTCCGCGGGTGAAACCGACAACAACCAAACGACACATTTCAACCCGTCCGCGGGCGCAACCGCAACCGCAACCACACGACACATTTCAACCAACCCGCAAACGCAACCGCAACTACAACCGAAATCGCAATCACACGACGCATTCAACCTGCCCGTGGGCACAACCGCAACCGCAACCGCAACCAAGCAACATTTCAACCCGCTTGCGGGCGCAACCGCAACCGCAACCACACGACACATTTCAACCTACCCGCGGGCGCAACCGCAACCGCAACCAAGCAACGCATTTCAACCTGCCCGCGGGCGCAACCGCAACCGCAATCGTAACAAAACGACACGTTCAACCCCACGGGCGCAACCGCAACAACAACCGCAACCGGGCGACACATTTCATCCTGCCCGCGGGCGCACCCGCAACCGCAACACAGCGACATACTTCAACCCGACCGCGGGCGTGACCGCAACCGCAACTGGGCGACATATTGCAACCCACCCGCGGTCGCAACCGCAACCGCACCCACACGATACATTTCAACCCGCCCGTGGGCGCAACCGCAACCGCATCTAGGCAACATTCCGTGCCCTCCACTGACTGACCGGCTGAACTGAACTGCGCTGACTGAACTGGAGACGCACATGTGGCAACACATTTCAAACACAAACAGGCGGACCCGCAACCGCCAAGCGACACATGTCAACCCGCCCGCGGGCGCAACCGCAACCGCACCCAAGCGACATGCTTTAACCCGCCCGCGGGCGCACCCGCAACCGCAACCGCAACCGCAACCGACGACACATTTCAACCCGCCCGCGGGCGCGACCGCAACTGCAACCGCAACCATGCGACTCATGTCAACCCGTCCGCGGGCGCGAGGAGCAGGAGGCGCAGGAGCGCGAGGTAGAGGAGGAGGGAGAGCAAAAGAGAGAGAGAGAGGGAACGGAAAGAAGAGGATGGGCAGGACGGTCAGGAGGAGGTGGCGGAGGAACAACGACGACGATAAGGAGGGGGATGCAAGGGTTGTCGTGTTTCAGAGGGTTGCCGGAGCAGGTGCTGGTGGAGGCGGAAACCAAATGGCACAACAGCAAGATGGAGGGCATGGAGGATGAGAAGGAGGAGGAGGAGGAGAAGGATGAGGAAGGGGAGCCTCTGATTTCGGTGTTTGGGAATCCCATCGTACTCGTTCGTTTCCTTTTCCCCATCGACTTCCAATATCTCCCTCCGCCTGCTCCGACGTACCGAAATGTTTCCGCTCTCCGTCCCTCTTATCCAGGAGGTAACTCTGACGCCTGCCCTCGTTGCACAGCCGTGCCTGGTACATGCAACAGACCCGAGGGCAGGTCGCAACCGCCTCATATCCTCGCTGTCTGCAAAAGGCGCCCCATGAGGCTTCGGGGTGGTACTTCAGACGGGGGGAATGCGCAGAAAAAAGGATGGAAGACAAAGGAGGACAAAGACGACGAGGAGGGGGAGCGGGAAGGGGAGGACAGGGGGAAAATAGGCAGAAGGGGGGAAGGGCTGGAGGGGGAGATCCCCATCCACCTCTCTTCACCTCCCTCGTTTCCCCCCCTGGCTTTCTGGGCCGGCTGGCGCTCGATTCCCTCTGGGTTGCCAATTGCCTTCCCGCCGCTGGCCACCTTCGATGCTGGACATCCTGCACAAAGCCTTGAATGAATTTCACCAACCCTCTGGACGCAGGTGGCCTAACAGGTCCCGAGAAGGCCCGACGGCTTCGATGTGCACAACCGGTTCCCACAAAGACAGCAACAAAAGCATGTAACAGGGGGACGGATGCCGCGGATGGAAACAGTTGACGCGAAACTGATTCGCAACGTTGGAATTTCGCCATCCAATGTCCGCGGGTTCCACGCTGGGCACGATCGGCGGCCGCCGCCGAACATGTACAACATAAACGCGAACCACAAGTGCAGGTTTTTGAGCCCCAGATTGTCGTGGCCGGGACTCCATTCATTTCTTTGAACGGCGAAATTTCAACGTTATGATTTGGTTCTGAGCTAATTCCTTACATCCACGGTAGAGAAAGAGGGGGATAAAATATGACTCCAAGAAGATTCCACAGGGTCCCAATTTGGCAAGTTTGGAAGGCTGCTCGGTCTGTTCGACTGGTCCCAGTTTCGGCTTGACTGATATCCCCCCTCTTTGCGCTCACTGGCTGATGCTCGTCCATTCTTTCCCACACGAAGGACGAAGCACCGCCTATATTGCATTCTTGATCGGCTGGTGGGGGCACGCGAAGTGTCCAGCTGGAGCAGCCAAAGTGAGCCTATGCATCCAATATGGTCCATATTGGATGCATATGGACCAGGATAGCCAAGCATGTCATCCAAGATCGCCTGAAACGATCCAATTTAGGTCAAGGTGTCCTCCAGAATGCGTTCACAAGGCATCAAGACACACCAAGACGGCCCGAGGTAGCCATGGAGCCTCCCAAGGAGGCCACCAAGATGCCAATATCGTCAAAACACCTGGCTTTTAAACATAATGTTTGGGGGGGGTCCGGTGTAACTGACCCGAATCTCTGAAGCGTGTGAGGGGTGTGCCGAAAGCGGTGGCGGGGACGTATGCGAACGGCACCAGCTAAGCATTCGTTGGAGCTCCCCATGGGACCACGAAACGTGTGAGAGGTGTGCCGAAATGAGTTTTGGGAACGCATGCGAAAGGCAACAGTTGGGCCTTAAGAAGAATTTCCGATGGGGCCACGAAACGAGTGAGAGGTGTGGCGAAATGGTTTGCAAGGACGCGTGCGAACGGCACCACTTTAGCCCTCGTCGGCACCAGTTGGGCCTCAGATGCAGCTCCTTGTGGGGCCACGAAGCGTGTGAGGGGGGCGCCGAAATGGGCGGCGGGGACGCATGCGAACGGCACCAGCTGGGCCTTCGCTGGAGCTCCTTATGCGACCACGAAGCGTGTGAGGGGTGTGCCGAAATGTCGGCAAATATCGGAAGGGCTGCCGCTACCAACCCGCTCCGCCGCCTGATCTTTGCAGCCCAGCTACAAATACGTGCGCCCGAGCAGTAAGGAGGCCGAAGCAAGAATGGAGGAAAGCCTTGCCGGTTGTGCTCAGCCGCAGTTCGATGCACAGGAACAAATGATGGCGGGCGCCAGTGATCCAGTTGCTTGGCGCAGATTCGTGGCAAATGTTCTATATTCCTTCCTTTGTCCTCCCGCTCCTCCTCCTTCTGACCGCGCGCGATGTGCCGCCGCTCCCGCAAAGCGGAAAGACCTGGCGGGCAGTCTCTTCCTCCGCCCACGTGCTCCAGCGTATGGCATGACTGACTGACTGACTGACGCGTGCCATTGCGGCCTTGCGTGGAGCCCCCTATGGGGCCACGAAACGTGTGAGGAGTGTGCCGAAATGGGTGGCGGGACGCGTGCGAACGGCACCACTTGGACCTTAGGTGGAGCTCCTTCCAGTCGGACTTGATTGGAGAGGACACAAGACCCTTCCGAAGGCCACATCGCCATAGGAATATAAGAAAGCACGTGTCGCCAGGCACAGGACACAAGTGTACCCTTGAGCTGGCAGGGTCGACCTACTAATCAGGGCCGACTGTATGACGCCACGAACCGTGTGAGGGGTGTGCCGAAGTGGGTGGCGGGGGCGCATGCGAACGGCACCACGCTGGTCCTCGCTGGAGCTCCCCTATGGGGCCACGAAGCGTGTGAAGGGTGTGCTGAAACGGGAGGCAGGGACGCATGCGAACGGCACCATTGAGGCTTCAGGTGGAGCTCCCTATGAAGCCACGAAACACGTGAGGGGTGCACCGAAACAGAAACATGCGGAGGGCAGAGGCACGGATGGGAGGAGGGAGGAGGGTGAGTAGAGGAACGAGGAGGCTGGGCGCTGTCTCTTCAAAACGAAGACTCAACACCACAGGAAGGGAGCTCAGGAGAGCCACGATATGGCCCACAGAGGCCTCCAAGAGGTTCCCAACGGCCCCCCACATGTCACCGCTTCGGCTACTGCTGATAGGCTCTCGGGTTGGCCCACCCGAACTTCGGTTTGACAAGTGTCTCCTTGCAATTCACGTATGCTCCCCCCGCCGCCCTTCCGTCGACATATCGTCTTGGACTTGTTTCTGGATGGCCTGGAAAGGATGCGCGAAACGTCATTGTGACCGCCACGGCTACGCGTGCTGTCCGAGCGTATACGAGAAAGGAAACCGGGGAGGACACGATACTCTTCCGAGGGACACCAGAGCCCAGAGCGCAGAAGCCGCGAGGACGCACAGAAGCACGGAGAGGACAGAATGAACATATTTGCTGTTGTTGGCGGCGCGTACCAGGGCGTAGGGGTACAGGGAGGGGGTGTCTCAATACAAAAGACACATGGATCAGTAAGAAAGTCGCACAAGGTGAAAGAGGGATAGTTTATCATACTCAAATGGGCAGCACGGAACGCGCTCAGGCGCCTACAAGCCAAAGGCTACGGAGAAGGTCCAAAAAAGGTGGAACGCACAGGGGGCCCCTGGGTCATCTGAAGAACAGCGGGCCAAACTTTCGTGGACCTAAAGCCGGAGCCCCCCCGGAGAATGTATGCCGGAGCAGACCGGCCCTCGTCATCTTCCCCTCTTCCTCTCTCTCCTCCTCCGTCCTTTCTTCGCCGGCCTCTGTGTTCCTCCTCTTTTTTTTTTCTCACCTCAGTCTCGCCGGACCCTGGTACCTTAGTCCGATCACCGATGATTTTACGAGACGCTCCCCGCGACCTTCCTTTGAAAACGACATTAAAAGCTCTTTCGTGCACATGTCCTTCATCGTCTATCAAACACAAGGTACCTCTACTCAGCACGTCATGCAGGGCCGCGTTTCCTCGAGCCGGGGGCATGCGCCCGTGAGGGACCCATCTAACTTGGGAACCGACACGCGACAGAGAATCCCGGATAACCGCGAGCTCGATGGCATTACGGCGATCGGCCCGGGACCCCGCACTGTTGCGCGACAGAGTGTCAACGACGATGCTCACCCCGATGCATCAGCGAGTTGGCACTCCCTCGGGAGCACCACCGAAAAAAGTCCCTGGGAATCGGTCCAGCCAGGAGACTCAACGTCTCCGTACACGCGTCGCGCCACATAATCTGGAGCAATGTTGCGCTTCGGCTACCGCACTTGACAATGAGAGGGTCTCAGCGGCGATGGCGCTCGCCACTGCTCGCTTCAGCCTCTGCGAGCGCCAGGACAGAAGACTGACGCGCGCTCGACGGTTGCCCCTGATGGCACTGTCAGCCGCAAAAATCAGCAACCGCTCTGGGCTCCACCGCGACGCGCGGAGCCTGGACCACCGGCATCCGATGCCACGACAAAAGTCGTCGAGACTGGGTCGAGAGGCCACAACGTGATTCGCTGGGAGGCGGAGGCTCGGAGGAAATGGACAACCTTGTTAGCCACGAGTGCATCCTCGATCGCAGGTTCTGGAAGCGCCGAGGCCAGGAGGGAGGCACTGCCAGCAACGTCGGGCCGGGGCTCCCTGCTCAGCCACTGTATCTGGGCGACGGTGGTGCGATAATAGGATATCTCGGATGGGGTCAGCGGTGACTGGCCATCCGCAGCGCGCCAGGACTTGTCCGGAGAGGTCGGGCACAGTTGCTCGCGCACGTACTTTTCTTGATCGACAACGATCCCCCCGTCCTCCAACTGACGCACATGTCGGCCCGCATATTCAGCCCCCCCCCCCACCACCACCACGCGCACACGCACGCACGCGCACTTGCCAAACCTAGAGCGCTCGAACAGGCGCGCCCTCAAGTCCGGAAGCACCTCAGACTTGCCTGCATCGATCAGATCATCGACCTCGATCAAAATTAAAGACTTCAGGCTTCCGGACCCAGACCTCTGACACAAAGGGCACGGCTCAAGCAGAGAGCGGGAAAACCCGAGCTCGCTCAGGGAATCGGTCAAGGTCCTATGCCAGAGCAATGGCGCGTCAATGAGACCATGCACCGGCGCGATCAACTCCATCAGCTGCTCCCCGGACAGCCCCAGACCCGAAAAAGCCCCCACCCAGATGGCCCCGCGAGGCCGATCCAGCTCACTGCTTTGGCAAAAAGCATCCTTGGCGTCGGCAATGCAAATTTTCTACACGAGACACGTCGCCAGCTGCACAATTAACATGATGCTCTCGAACTGGGGGGCATGGGGCATAAACTTGGAGGGTCTCGCAATCAGGGCCTTGGCGCTCTTGCGCGCGCCAGCGACGCTTTGCAACCGGCTTGCTACTGACCGTGCGTGATGAAAGTGTTCTGTCGGGATGACGTCGTCGGGCCAGCCTCGATTCTTCCGGAGAGAAGACCCCCGCGGCGCCCGAGGCGGCCATCGCATCCCACCCACCTGCGTCAGAGAACTAAATCAGGCGCCTCTCGTCAGGAGAAACATTTCGTAACTGAGCTTCGGCCCCCCGGCGAGGGGCCACCCTGGCGGCGACGCCGGCCGCTCCGCGAAAACAATCCGGCAGGTCAAGGAGAAAGGTCTCCTCTCCCACGGAGAAGAAAGTATCTGGACAGAAACCTCGGGCCATCAGCTTGTCGATCAGAGCGGCATTCTGCTCGCCCCCCCCTAATGGAGGCCCCCTTTGCTCGAATAGTCCCCAGATCATTTGTCCAGACACCTTTTCCCCCCCAGCGTTGGCCTGAGTTCTCCGAGTGCTAAATTGCGCAGTGGTTGTTTGTGGGGCCAGGAACCGCCGCTCCAAACCGAAACCGCTGCTTCAAGCCGAAACCGCTGCTCACCGAAGCCGCCGCGCAAAAATAGCGCACACAAGGCCGAAACAGCTGCCCACCGAGGCCGCCACACAGAAATAGCGCGCACAAGGCCCAAACCGCTGCTCACCGAGGCCGCCGCGAAGACATCGCGCGAGAGCCGCTCGCATAAGCCCAAAACGAAACAATGGCCGCTTCAAGCCGAATCTGGCGCGCGGTGGGGGGACGAGAGGCAACCGCGCCTACGCACTTACATTAAGGACAGTAGCCCTCGGGCTATGGCAAACGGTTGGACGAGGGAGAAAAAGGAGGAGGAGGAGGAGGAGGAGGAAGAGGAGGAGGAGGAGGAGGAGGAGGGGAGGGGGAGGGGAGGGGGAGGAGGGAGCAGGGGATGAGTTGGAGAAGTTAGAGGAAACGGAGGAGGAGGAGGAGGAGGAGGAGGAGGAGGAGGAGGAGGAGGAGGAGGAGGAGGACGACGACGACGACGACGACGACGACGGCGACCTCGACGGCGACGGCGACGACGACGACGACGACGACGACGAGGGAACGAAGGAGGGAGGACGGCGGGTGGAATGAGAGCGTGCTCGGGAGCGATGGCCTCGCCGATTTCGCCGATGCGCAGGCGGGCGCAACGGGCGGGGCGCGGCTGGCGAGAGTACCTCCCTCCCCCCTCCTCCTCCTCCTCCTCCTCCTCCTCCTCCTCCTCCTCCTCCTCCTCCTTCCTCCTCTTCCTCCTCTTCCTCCCCCCACCGTCCCACCGCTAGGCCATCGGGTCGGGCCTGGCGTCAGAACTCGTTGCGTTGGGCTGGGTGTCGGGCTTGCCCTCCTCATCCCCCTGCTCCTCCTCGTCATCGGATGTCTCGAGCTCGTCTACCCACTTGCCTTGCGTCCTACTCCACCGCGCATAATCTTTCCCAGCCAACTGCTCTTGCCTCATTTGCTCTCGGTCCATCGCCTCTTTGATAAACTTGCGCACCCGCTCCTGGGACCGTTCCTTGGCAACAGAGGTTCTACTCTCCCCCGACGACCCAAGCGGAATCCTGAGCAAACCCACGCCTTGCGAGATGATGGTAGCGATAATTGCGACGACGACGACGATGATGACGATGGGACTGATGACGATGATAATGATGACGATGGCAACCCTTCCTAAAAGGATCCCGATATCGACCCTCGTCGGCGAGCCCCAGGAAGCCCCGCTGATCTGAGCTCCAGGGCTGTGATGGACGCGGGGGGAAGGAAGGAGGGAGGAACGAGGAGGGAGGAACAAGGAGAGAGGTATGAGGACGTGGGAGTGGGAGCAATGAGGGGAGGGAGACCAGAGCGGGAAGGATGGAAGAAGCAAGGAGGAGAAATGATGAGGGAGGGAGGGGACGGTAAACATCTCTGTCGAAGCGTTCAAATGCTTCCCACTTGTTTCTGCCGCGATGCCCACTGCAGAACTCTCTAAACTGGGTGCTGACATGACGAGGTGCAGGAGGTCTAGGGCATTTGACTGCAGGGGGGAAGGACAGGAAAGGATTTCAATGGCCTGGAAAGGTGCGTTCTTTCGTGCTCGCTGCGCTGATGCGAAATTGCCCAGACGGGTTCTTGAATCCAAGAGTCGCCGAAAACGGTGACCCTCCAAACTCACAAATAAGTCGCTAGCTGAGGCTCCCCGCGCCATGGCGTCGCCAGTGCGGATGCGGCCTCTGCCCAAGGCCTGTCCCTGACTCCCACGGCCCACGCCGCTAGTCGCCGCACCGATGACGAGCCTTGGCGTCAACTAGCGCACTGCACTGCACACTGTACACTAGCCACTAGCCATTGGCAGTACGAGCAATGCCCTCAGTCCGTCACGCCTCCTTCGAGAGCCGGAGTCGTCTCCTGGCTCTCAGCGACCAGCTGAGCTGTGCTCTTCGTCTCGTTTCCGTCTGGGTTCGACTCCCCCCAGCTCTTGACCTGCTTGCTGACGTCCTCTGGCAACTGGGGAAGGAAGCTGAAACGCAAGCCGTGACACGGCTCCGGCACGAGCTCCCAGACAAGGTAGTGCGGTGGCATGAACAAGAGCGAGTTCTCGCTGATCGTGGCGCCCTCCAGGAAGTTCATTTTAGCGAGGTCGTCCTCGCAGATCGACGTGAGGGCCCAAGACTGCAGACTCGTGCTCGTGGTGTCGTCAACCTTCGTGGTGGCCTGCTCCTTCGCGAAAGTGGCGATCTCACCGTAGGGCGCGGCGATGACAGTCCTGCCGCCACAAGCCTGGGGATCGTTCACTGAGATTTGCCTCCTCCTCCTCCTCCTCCTCCTCCTCCTCCTCATCATCCCCCACTCCTTCCCTAGATTCCCCCCCTCTTCTTCCTGCTACTCCTCCCCCCTCATCCTCCTCATCACCACTCTCATCTCCTCTCCAGACCCCTGGCTTTATGTCGGCCATCCTGGAAGCGAGCCGTCGGCAAGCCCATGAAGTCTGACCCGAAAGAGGTCTGCTTGCCAGCCACGCCGAAGATCGACATGCAAAGCTTCGGCGCCAGGCGCAAGGGCGGATCCTTGGCGAGGGCTGGAAAATGGCCGAGGAACTGCTTGAAAGCACCAACGATCTCCTGAAGGCCGTTGCACCTGAGCTTGCAGTGCGTGCGCCCAGATGCCTTCACTGGAGCCGAACTCAAATACCCTTGCTTGAACATGTCGAGATTCGTCTTGATCTCAGCCCCATTCGCGCTCTTGATGACATCGATGATCGACTCGCACTTAGTGATGATGAACGGCTTATTGATGTCATCGGGCTTGCTGGCCATAAAGTCGGCGTCGGCCGCGTAGGTGACGATCGGCTTGGAGTAGTCCATCCCCTTATCGAGAATTATGCTCCCAGCTGGCTTCGTACCTGGCTGCTGCTTCGCCAACGCCTTGGCCTGCGCCCTCTGCTCCTTCTGCTGGTCTCGCAGCTTCTGCCTATCCTCAGCCTTCTTCCTGCTCTCCTCTGCCTTCTGCGCCTTCTTCTGTGCGTTCTCGCGGTCCTTCAAGGCTGCCTTCAGCTCCGTGCAGGCCTCGGTGAGAGACGCAGCCAGCTCAGTGTATGCGACGTGGGTGTCGTTGAGTCCCATCTCCATTTGCTTGAGATCCTCGATGTTCTTGGCCGTCTTCAGGTTCACAGTGCTCGCATGAAAGGCTCGCAGCGGCACCAACTTATCTGGGGCTGTGCAAGGCTTCAACTCCATCCTCGACAGAACATGTTCGATTCTGGTTTTTGACTCGTCGGGCTCGCTGGCGGCCGGCAGAGTCTCAGGCACCCCTTTGTCGTAGCCCTCCAGCGCGATTGTCGCCAACTCCAGTCGCGTCCGAACTACGAGCATGTACTCGTCGGCATCCTTCACGTCCTTGAGCTCCTCCAGACTAGACGTCGTCTTGGCCACCGCATTCATCAGTACGGGCTGCGCCTTGAACGTCAACTCGCTTTTCCAAGAGTCGTAGGAGCGCAAGCGAGGAAGCGTCGCGTCGCCGCCCTTCTTCTTGGCGCCCTCACTACCCTGCTGGCCCCCGGCGCTCCACTCGGCATCACCCGTCTTGGCAGCCTTTCCTTTCGCAGGGGTTGTGAACCCTTCCTCCTCGGAGCCGGAGTCAGGTGCTGCCCTTTTACCAGAACTGGAAGCCGCGGCAGCCCCGTTCTTCTCCGCGAACTTCCTGACGCCCTCGTCGGTGTCGACCGCCGCGTCCCCGCTCTTCACGTCCTTGCCGAACCTCTCCGCTCTCTGGGTATCCTTCTCCTCTCTGAAGTCTTTAGAGAAGGTCTTCACCCTTACTCGAACCCTCTCTGGATATTTCGCATTGTCGCCGTCCGTGTCGTAGTCATCGGTGCCCGTGAACTTTTTCACGGCCTCGTCCCATTTTTTGGCGATCTCTTGCGTGCTGAACTTCTTCTTCAAGAAGTGCTCCTCGTGCTCGAAAATGTCCATCATTTGGAACTCGTCGCCCTTCTGGGTCACATCGGACTTCTCCATGATATGCGACAAACGGGAAACCTTGTATACTGGGCGGCTCCTGCCGCGGCCTCTCGACTGGCAGGTCATCTTGTAGTCGTTCACCATCTTGCGAAAAATCACTGGGTTCTCATAGCCTTCATCGTACTTTTCTATCCACCCGTTCGTCTGCGCGTCCTTCTTCATGGCGTCGACCTCGCGCTTGCATTCATGGCAGAATGGGTTGTTGCCGCAGCATGCCTTGTCGGGGTCCAAGCAGATGAAGCACACCTTCTTGTCCTTCTTGGCAGCCTGGCCACTGCCGCCAGCACTGGCCCTCTTCCCTGGGGTGCCACGACCGCGCTGCTGCCTGCCGCCCGCAGTGCCCGCAGTGCCCGTAGTTGGCGTCGCCGGCGGCGGCGGAAGGTCCTCCTGCTCGAAAGTCAGACCGTCCGCAGCCATGGTTGCCACGGGGCTCTCCTTGACTTTCGATGGGTGTGCACTGCTCTTCGATTGCTAAATGGCTATGGGTATGATCAGAGCTGTTGCGCAAAATGACGGCGCATCCCGATGGGGCTCTGCCCTTCATATGATGGCGTTTGGCGAAACAAGAGATCTGTCATTTCTTTGTTCATGACTTTTCGGGGCAAGGCAATTTCGTCGCCTGTCAGACCGATGCGGCGCTGCCGCGGACAGCGCCTGGAGAGAAGAAGGGAAGGAGGGAGCAGGAGGCGGAGGAGGAGGAGGAAGCATGTAACAGGGTGAGAAGGGCAGATGGCGAAGCGGGGGAAGAGGAGGAGAGCACCGGGTCCCGATCGGGGCCTTGACAAAGGGCCCGCATCAGACATCCTCAAGCACCTGGACCCTGGACCCTGCCTAACCACTTCTGCCTGAACATCTTCCTGAAAACCACCTTGTTTAGTTTCTGTGTCTCGTATTTGTTGATGGCCTCCGCCATCCTTGCGAAGAAGTCCACGTGACGGCCGCAGTAGTGGCAAAACTTATTGCGTTTGTGGCTGTATGGGTCTGGATCGCTCCTGGCCTCGTTCCCCTCTCCGCCCGCGCCGTCGGCACTGCTACACTGTTGTTCGCTGCCGCCGCCGACGTCCGGCGGCAGCGCCTCCTCTTGCAGCGTTGATTCATTGCCCTCCCATGTTGCAGCTCCGTAGCGTAGGTCGCTCATGCCCTGAAGTTCTGAAATGCGGGGGCTCGCGACAGGCGCGGATGACGGGTTTTCGGCTCGCCCACAAACCAGCTGACAGCTAAATGGCTCTGGGTTTGATCGCATTCAGGGCGACAGTAGCAGCAGTCAAAGTTTGATCGGAGTCATGGCGACAGTAGCAACAGTCAAAGTATGGCCACATGGAACCTTCGCTAAGTAACGCAGCCCCTCGGGGGGCTCAATGGGGACTAGATGTAGGAGAAGCGCTGAAGGAAAACAACTTCGAGGGCCTGAGTGATATCGAACACCTAACCAAAGTGGACCTTATCCCAACGCCTGGGCTACATGACTTTCACTGCTTAGGCCCCGTTGGGAGGAGGAGCCAGGGGGCGAGGCAGGGCGTGAGAAGGCGAGATGGA
This sequence comes from Prorocentrum cordatum, assembly GCA_963575745.1. NCBI lineage: Eukaryota > Dinophyceae > Prorocentrales > Prorocentraceae > Prorocentrum > Prorocentrum cordatum. The sequence goes on from CAUYUJ010004669.1 coordinate 786,320, forward strand.
TGATGAAGGAATGGGAGGTAAACGATTTCAAGAGGGCAGCGGCCTCTGATGCAAGATGGCTCATGGCTCATGGTGTTAGCTCTGGGAGAGGAACAAGGCAGCCGCGGACCGTGAACAAATTACAAATTAAGTGGCTGGTCCTTGGCTTGATCGGATCATTGGATTGCCCTTGCCTTCATCACTGCGGGCAGCATCGCCGATAAGCGCAGCAAAAGCCGCTCCGCTGCCTGGCCCAGCGCAAGCGTGAGGCACCTGCCGCTAGTCTGCACCAGGCTCGGACCCATCTGGCCCCTCACTCACTCTCGGCCCCCTTGCGGCTCTTGCTGTCGTCATCGCCACCCGCCTCCTCTGCCTGAGACGCCGCGCCGCCACCGATGATCTCGTCCTCGGGATAGAACAAGGTAGGCGGCACCTGGCTCTCGTCGTTATCGGCCTCGTTGTCCATCGTGTCTTCGGCATCCTGGTCCTCGAAGGAGGATCCGACCCTTCGGAACTTCAAGCTCAAGGTGCTGCGCTTGACCGCCCGGCTCAGCACGTACCCGACCACCGCGCCCGGGCATTGGATGTGCATGGCTAGACCAGCTAGGCTCTTGATATCGGTATTTGTTATCACGCCCATCTTCAAGAGTTGCGGCCATTTGCAATCCGGCTGACCCTCGCAAAGATGATCGAATGCTGGAATCCCTTGCATGACCAAGTGCTCCGCTGCGATAGCTGTCCGCTCCAGGCCGCTGTGGTGCAATACCGAACCGTGCAGCAGCGGAGGCACAAACGGGCCACCGCAGCAAAACCCTACCTCCTGGTTAATGTCTGCCACAAGGTTGTTGCCATAGAGGTGGCCACTCTCGTTCACGTAGTCGGCGGCGCGACGACGCTGAGCTGGCGTCAATAGCTTCATTGAGTCATACCTGGTCGCAATCATTGGCACCTTGTTCTTCTGCTTCGCGATCTCCGCCCACTCGGCCTGCTGCATCTCGTCTGGGGCGCAGAAAAGATCCTGGGACTGCATCGCAACCTTCTTGCTGTACAGGGTCTCGAACTCCTCTGGCGACCCCAACCACTCGAAGACGTCTGATCGTATCAGGGCAGTGTATTTCCTGGGCCGGCGAATCGGCAGGCCCAACGTCCACGGCGAAAGCCTGAAGACCACGATGGTGTACCTGCCGAGCGAGTCGGAGGAAGGTAAGGTGGAGAGAGAGAGAGAGAGAGACGAGGAGGAGATCGGAGGCAGAGGAGTCGAGGAAACTTGACCACGAGAAGAGGGAGAGAAACTAGAGACCAGGAGGAGGAGGAGGAAGAGGAGGAGGGGAGGAGCACGAAAAGGACAAGGCCCCAAATGCGCCCAGCGAGGACCCTCAGTAGGCCGCGAGGATGCCGAGAGAGAGAGAGAGTCAGAGAGAGAGAGAGGGCACATCCCCTTGAAGAAGTACTCAAGTATACCCTCTGGGTGCAGCTCGGTGATCTCGTGGATAACTATCAGCGGCTTGTTGCGAAGGATGGTCAAACACCACGCGAGGAAGGTCAGGAAATTGTCGTGCGAAGTCTTGGCCCCTGACCCCATGAACGTGAACGCGTAACACTCCGTGCCCGAAACTTGAATGGTGAGCGGCTCCGTGAACTCGCTCCCTGGGATATGCTCCACGAATGGTGGCACGTGGTTGCCTGACTTAATGTCCACCATGGCGCGGTTGCTGGGCACGACCTTGTCCATGTTGGCCTTCATGAACTCCCATATGTTCTCAAATGCCTGGCGCCGCTGCTGCGGTGACATGGTATCATCTGGCCTCATCTTATCGATTTCATCTTTCATATCGGGCGCGATCTGATCCATGATGTCGTTGAATATGCACTTAGATAGCTTCTCATACCCACCGCTCAAGACGATCTGAGCGGCAGGCGAAGGGTCCACGGAACACCAGACTTCAGGCTGTGCCGGCGGGCAGAAGTCAAACGCGCGAAGAGCTAAGCAAATTGAGCGCTCGCCATTGCCAGTCCCAGAATGGTCAGAGAACACAACCACACCCTTGCTCAAATTCTGCTTCAAGCACATCAGCCTGGCGTGGCAGTCAATCGAGTTGGGGTTGGCAGTGTCGGTGGCGAACTGAGCGGGCCACTTGAACGACTCTTTCAATGATGAGGGGCCTGCTGGAAGATGCCCCCGAGCCTCGTTGAACGACACGCTGCCAGGATGCGCTTGCCCAGGAACTGAATTGCGCTTACCCTTCATATTGAACGGGTCGGACGGTCTGGACTCCCTGTCGACCCCCTGGCGGCGCGCAGCAGCATCAGGGGGGGCAGCCGCGCTGCCCGGAGAGGGACGCTTGCCCATGCTGCCACCAAGAGACAGTATAAAAAGGTCCAAGGTCAACAAGCCAAAGATCACCAGAGCCAAAACTTGAGGTTGTGAGGAGGAGAGTGGGTGGAAGCGCATCTGAACTCTGAGCCCCACCCCTGAAGATTTTAAGTCCCCGCTACGAGGGGGGGTCGACTATAGGTCCCCGCTACGAGAGGGGGGTCGATTAGGTCCCCGCTACGAGGGGGGGGTCGATTAGGTACCCGCAATGAGGGGGGACCTAATACCTAATCGACCCCCCCTCGTAGCGGGGACCTAATCGTCCGATCGCCCCCCCCAGTCCCAAGTCTCGCTGCTGGACTTGCCAACGCCCGAGCCTTTGCAACGAAATCCTCGCAACGTGGCGGCGCGCCCCCTCGAGGCCCGAGGGGGAGGACGAGAAGCCAGGACGAGGATAAGAAGAGAAGATGCACGAGGAGTTCGAGAAGGATGAGGTCACTGGAGCACCCACAGGGCCAATTCGAGGGCCGCCCACAGTTCCCAAATAATTTCGTGGATTTCAGGACAGTTCCAGGCGCCCCAGGGGGATTTCATCAGGTCTGAGGCATCATCCGGAGATTGGATCGGATTTGGGGAATTTGGGCAGATTTGGGTCGAATCCCAAAGGTTTGGGTCGGGAACCGGAGAATCGCATCATCATCTCCTTCCGAGCTCTCAACCTCCGGGTCATTCGGGCCATTCGGGCGATCTGGGTCCCATTCGGGTCATTCGGGCGTCTGAGGTGCCCATTCGGGCGGTCGCCCGAAACTTGACTCGATACATTCGCTTGGTCCATTCGGGTCATTCGGGCGTCTGAGGGTCCCCATTCGGGTCATTCGGGCCATTCGGGCGCCCCCCGAAGGTTGGCCAACTTGAGGCCCGCGGGGGCGCAGATGTCCGGCTTGGGGCCAGATGTCCGGCAGATCTCTGATTCAGTTCGATTTCCCTGGCGCAAGGCCCGTTTGTTCAGATGCGCTTCGTTTCCCCGGCGAACGTGCCCAGCGCGCGCCAAAATCTTGATCTGGCCCTCTGCACTTGGAAACCGCGCAGAACCGCCCCGAACCATCGAAACTATGCAGAACCGCCCCAAAACCATCTTATCAAGATGCGCTCATACAGAAAGGTCCGAGAATGCCCAGAAGGGGCTGCAAGCGCCCTTGTCCTCCTCAGCATCGTTGTTTTAACATCGAATCATCGAGCACCGTTCTCACGGGCCTCCCTAAGGCCCTCGAGTGCCTCCTAAGGCTTCCGAAGGGCGCCCAGAGCTCCGAACGCATCGCGGGGCTCTGTGCAAGGCATCCCCAGGCTGCCGAAGCGCCTCCCCTGCCTCCCTCTTCCATCCAGACGGGCTTAGACCAAGGGCTCGCTGGGGCCCCTCTTGGAGCGCTCTTGAGGCTCTCAGATGTCCCTCCAAACCGATATCACCAAACCGATATCCAAGTGCCACAAACTCATACCCAAGAGGGCCCACACAGATGCGTATCATAACACGATGTCCCAGACATCCTGAAATGATAACCACAGAAGCCCAAGCCGATACCCAAGGCGCAAAGGGCTAGGGTCACATTTATGCGGGCGCGAATGATCAGTTCTTTGCTGCTCTTCCAGCGGATCAGGGCGACCGCAGTTATCTTCACACTCAGCGCTCGGAGTGCCCACAGGGCTCAGACGACCACAGTTACCTCCTCGCACCAGACCAGCCTCGGCGCACTCCTCTCTCAAAGGCCTCAGGGGGCTTCGAGCGGGCACGGACGACCGTGCAAGTGCGGGCATGGAGGAGGAGGAAGAGGAGGAGGAAGAAGGGGGGGAAGGAGGAGTAAGGGGGGCTCCTCGGATGAGGAGGAGGAGGAGGAGGAAGAGGGGGGGAAGAAGGGGAAGATGCTGAGGGTTGCGGAGGGCTACGGGGGGTCTTGGAGAGAGAGAGCGTGCGACGAAGGCGGGAGGAGGAGAGGAGAAGGACGGCGCGCGCGAAGGCGGGAGAGAGCAGGGGCCGTCCTCTCCCCGCCCCAGCGCCGCCCAGCGGCCCAGCGCAGCGGGTGTTGCACGGCGGGCGGCCGGCGAGAGAGCGGGGGCGGCTTTCCTCCTCCTCGTCCTCCTCCTCCTCTTCCTCTTCCTCCTCTTCTTCCTCCTCCTCCTCCCACTCGCACGTAGGTATTTATGAGGAGGGGACATGGACGGGCGCGTGTACTGCAGCATCGCGCATGCATCTTGAGGTCACTCACTCTGTTTCTCATCCTCCTCATCCTCTTGGCAGGCGATCTCTTGTGCAGCCTGTGCTATAAAGGCAGACCTGGAGAACTGTGTTTTTAAGTCTCTGTGTTCATTTGGACTTTCCGCCTCCACCGGGCACGTCCTCCTCCTCCTCCTCATCCTCCTCTGCCACCTTTCCCTTCCCCTCCCACCTCCTTGTCCTCCTCATCCTCGTCATCCCCTGCCTCTGCAACCTCGTCTCATACCTCGCATCAGCTCGCTGATCCTCGCCCTTCCCCTCCTCAAACCCCCTTTCTCCTCATTCCTCCGCCTGTCATGTTTCGCGCTTAACCGCCCTCCTCACCCCTCGTATCGCCCCATGCTTCTCGAGGCCATGGTTTCAACAGTTTCAACAAACATCGCAGTCAATCTGAATCAGACGAGCTGGAGCTACTGGAGGAAGACTCCGAAAACGAATTAGAGTTTGATGCCGAGCAAGACGCCTTGGCCTTTGCTTTCGGCTTGGCCGCCTTTCCCGTGGGTTTCGGCTTGGCCTTTGATTTTGCTGGTGGCTTTGCTTTTGCTGGCGCCTTAGCTTTTGCTGGCGCCTTTGCTTTTGCTACTTGCGCTGCTGCAGCTGCCAGTGCAGCTGGCGCAACAGCGGCTGCGGCGTGGGCGACGCCAATGGCGTGAGCCTCTGGCGGCGGCTCATACATGTCGGGAAGAACATTCAACGCACCCAGCTCGATCTCCGCAATGTCGGGCATATCTTCAACGGAGACAAAGTCTTTCATGTGATCTTGTTTGGTTTGATTGCGAGTCGCCCAGTTACACCAACAACGTACTCGCCACAGTGCGATTTCTTCATCAACCGCATCCTCGTACTTGAAAGTCAACGTCTTGACGCATCTCTTACCATCTACGTTGTGCGGCTTAAATGGGCACGTTGCCTGCCAGGCGGGATTGACAAAGAAACCCTTGTCGCTAATGGTCTCGGGGCGGTAGGTAATCCTGAAGGCCCCCCATGCGTGCGTCTTGCAATGATAATCCTCCCAGTCGGCAGGCCGCCGCGCTACCTTCGCCGGCGGCGGCAACGGCGGGCCGTCATCGTCGTCGCCGTCGCCGCCCTCGCCAGCCTCGGAGTCCTCTCCGCCGCCGCCCTCGCCGGCCTCGGAGTCCTCTCCGCGGTCGTCTGATTCTCCACCTTCACCATATTCATCGGAATCGTCACCATGTCCCTCTCCACCATCATCGCCCTCCCACTCAAACTCTACATCTTCTATGGGTGCTGGGCCATCGTCTTCAATGGGCAGAGGAGCTGGACCGACGTCCATGAAAGCCAAGGGGCGTCTCTTCCGAGCCTGCTTCTTTTGCCCCGCCTCGGCCTCGAACTTGAGTGGCAGCAATTTCAAGTGGTCTGCTGATTTAGTGCCATCTATCACTGAGTTGACATCCACGTAGAAGGCGGACGTCCGATTGTGGGGGATGGAGTTGACGCCGAGGCCGAGTAGCTTTGCGCGGTGATCCTGGACTCCCACAAGGGCTCGCAAATACGATGACGTTATTGTCACACAGTGCGGGCGGAAATACCACGCATTATGCAATGGAGGAGCGTCCTTTGTGAGCTCGTCACCGGCGGGCAGAGCAATACTCAGGGGAGGAGGAGCTTTCGTTCCTTTGTGCCAGGGAAGTGCAACCCAGCCATGAGTCCGTAAGTAATCCATCAATTCCCAATCAGTCCAGTCTGCCCTGTCCTCTAGCATTCGATGGGAAAGAACGTTTTCCTCGCCCGATAAACGGATCTGCACCTGCATGAAGGACATTCCAGTGGCCGTCAATTGCCATCGTGCATCGCCTTCTTCACCTATCCCTTCTCGTGTCACGTACCCGAGGCGATCCCATTCTTGAAGAACCAAGTCATGTTGCTCATGATCCACGGCGTCCCGCTTCAGAAGATAGTACTGGCCAGAATCAGGATAAGCTCTGTTATTCAACATGTTGTTCGCAACCTGATTGGCATGCTCCTCAGTATCCTCGTCCATCACCGGGAGCGTGTAAGAGGGTTCCTCTCTAGCGAACTTCCAGACGGCAGCTTCGAACAAACTTTCGTTGATGATCGCGAGGGCACCTGCCACATCACCCGCTGTGCTATTGCATGGTCTACCATTCGTTATCGCAAAGCAGTCAGACCCTTCCCAGCGTGAGATCTCGTACAAAGTCACTGCGACGTCGGAGCGCCCCAAACGAGCTGCCGTATCTCCCCGCGCTCGCTTCAGGAGCGCAGGATAGAAGTGTTGCACTTTGAAGAGAACTATTCCAGCAGGGACGTCATCGATCATGGGCATGGCACCCCCGCAAGGCACGACAAGCTGCCCGGTGTCCGATATCCTTGCCCGAGTCTCAGCTTCGTCGTGCTCATAATCCATTGCCTGTCCGAGCGCGAACAATGCAGTGCGCTCTTGCCCAAGAACCTCAGATAATCGTCGGTATGGGGATTGACCTGCGTACTCCTCGGGCATCGCCGCAAGAAGCCACTCCTGCCGGTCAAGCGTGGTGCGGACGTGTTCCAAAGCAGCCGCCTGCAACACATTCGACTCGGACTCCAGTGGCTTGCCCACCGGCGCGCGTGCCCCTGGCGGCGCGCCCCCTCCCTGGCTCGCCAAACGCAGGTCGGCGAATTGCGATGTCATGTCAAGCCTGTAAACGACCTTATCAAGTAAGGGGTGCGGCAACTCTCCCGTCTTGTACTCCTCGAACGCAGCGTGGGAGCGCAATCCTAAATGCGCGGCAATCCAGTGAGGCGATCTGCATATGTCGAGATATCTGACAAGATCCTTCACATGGTCTGGATCCTCGTCGATAAGCTTGAACACCTCTGGGAGCCTGAGCGCCTGGCTTACGTAAGCCCCACTATGATGACTAGCCTTCTTCACGGCTTTCTGAACCTCCGCATGGAGTCCTTCGACGCTCCGTTCGACGATGGGGACCAAAGCCAAGCTGCACAATGCTGCCCGAAGGTCAACCAGCTCAGGATCGCCCAAGGGAGTGCCTCTGGCAAAGAGCTCCAGCAACTCCCGCATACGAGAACCACGCTCCAAGAACATACGAGTTACATGATGCGTCTGGCGGTCGGAAACTCCCTCATACAAAGACAGGCACGCGGTGGCTGAGTCCCTGGCGAGGGCCTCGTTCGCATGGGCTACCCCGCACAGCGCGAAAGGCAACGACGTCCAGAAGCTAAACTTCAACGCAATCATGAAGTTCAGGTGCCTGATACCCTCCATGAAGTCTTGTTGGATTCGTCCGCGGGCCGCTGCAGATCTCAGCGGGCCAGTTATTTCAAGTAAGTTAGCCCCGAAAGCATCCTGGCACTCTTGCAAGAAAGTTGACAGACAACCCTTTGCCATCTCGGGGGCGCGGCGGCCGCGGAGGGGGCAGTCGCCGCACACGCAAATATCAGGCACGTTCCAATACATGTCGCCGTCGACGGACTTTGGACTCACGTGACAAGGACATCCTTGCACCCAATAGTTCAGATGAACCAGAGTCGCCATCAGCAAGCGGAGCATGGCCATGTAGCTCCACAGCTCCTCATTGGCCACAGCTTCTGCAAAACTGTGTACTCTGGATCCGAAGGACTCGCCGTCTCTTTGTTCATCATCGTCGCGGGCCCGTGCCCCCCTAGCCTGAGGGCGTTGGAGAAATCGCCTTGTATTCCAAAATCTGCGAATGGATTGTTCCAGAGGCTCTATCTCATTGACGAACTCCGAAATGCTTAACCATCTCCAGTGGAGTAGCTTTGCTCCGAAAGTTTTGAATCGAAAAGCAAACAGTCTCGATTCTGGCGAACTGAAACACGTGGCAACGAGCGCTTCTCTGAGGTGCTGTTCTTTGAGGAAGTTCGCGAGAGCTTTCATACCTGTCTTCATCACCCCAAAATTTGGCATGCTGTCCGCGACATCCTTGGATATATTGTGAAGTATGTGGAGGCTCCCAGGAACTTGCAATACAGTGGTCAGATCAAACTCCAAAGGGTTGTCGTTGTCGTCATCCATTGGAACATCCACCATCATTTCGTCGCCGGCATCGTCGGCCTCGAACTGGAGCTTCACGGCGTGGGGGCATAGCAAATCCAAGCGATACTTCACCTCCCCGAGCCCAGCTTCAACGCCAAAGTCTGTGGTGAAGCTCAGAATACGGCGAGTCCAAAATTTCATCATTGGACCGTTCAATAAAAACAGTTGGTGTGCAACGGCTGCGGCCTTATGAGTAGCGTCGGTATTTCGGTAGCCAAGCCCTGCAGGAGGGGACCTCTCCGTCTTGCGGTGCGCCTTCACGATGCCCATCAACTCGTCCACGCGGTTGGCCATGGCTTCGGTGACGACCGCATCGGGCCCCTCTTGCCTGAAAAAGCTGAGCGTCCCAATGAGCTCGCACATCGATGTGTGCAGATACCCCGTGTCCCCGACCCAGATGTGCGACTCAGTCATCAACCAATCACGCCCGCCTTGCCCGTGGCAAAGAAGTTAACGCAATGAAATGAAGTACCCGAACCCTGTCCCCACCACTTTTCCCGTCTCTCCCCTGACCCTTTCCTTCCCTTCGCGCAAGGGTTTTCCCACCCCATGTGAGCTCCGAGGAAAAGACGGGAGAGGAGGGCAGGGCAATTTCATTTCATTGCAACTTTCTTTGTCTCAAGTGCCTTGTGGCGAGCTGTCCGAGAGCATGAAGATCGCGCAATCGCACTCAATGAGGGGCTCATGCATACGTCGTTGTTTCATCATGTAAGCTACGTCCACCATGATCCTCCACCTGGAAAGCTGAGCCGCGTCCGGCACGGGTAGGTCCGCCAGCATCTCCTCGAGTGGTTTCGCCAACTCGCGGGGGAACGCTGATCGCACACCCAAGATGAAAATCCTGCTCAGGTCTCCATCATTCAAAAGTCGGCTGGATAAGAGGACAGAGTGCAGGACGAACCAGCTGGTGAAGCGCCCCTTCATATTGTACTGGTTGAGCCTGGTCTTCCTGCCGCCCTTCTCGATCCTGTGTGCAAGCAAGTTCTGTCTAGAGAATGAGTGTGCGCAACGAAGCGCCCATTCGCGGTAACGCTCGAGCTCGTCCAACGTCTCCTGGCGCTGCTCTGGGTCATCGCTGATGCCATTTCTAGTAATGTTTGCCAGTGCATCTGCAAGACTTCCAAACGCAGCTGAGTTTAAGATCAGCTCGTTGTCGCCATCCGCTGGGCGGACGACGCTGTCTCGAAGTTGACGCAACGGCCGAAGTGCGTTGAGTTGTTGGTCTGCTCTGCGCCCCAAGCTGAGGGAAATTGAATCCATCAGGCCGCCCGCCACCATGCGGGCCAGAAGCGGAGGTAAATTGCAAACAGTCAGTTCGTCAGTTTCCAGGGTGCCGTCAAAGAGGCCGCGCTGTTGCCAGGTCCGGGTGGCTTCGTTCAAATGATCTCTGCACCGCTGCACGGTCAAGTCACTCGGCTTAAACCATGTCCACCGCAGAACATGCAGGCCGTGGTATGGAATTGCCACCACGTCTGCTGCAAAAGGCGCGGCAGCCAATACCTGCCAGTGAGCACGTTGCCAGCTGGGACCTTCCAAGTCAAACCACACGCCGTCCGCTCCATTCGTATCGTGATACGGATTGGTCCTGGCCGAGTCCAAACGAAGAAGTGCCGCCCCCACAATGTTAGCCGAACCGTTGCTCTGCATGGCCTTGCGAATGTCATCGGCGAAACTTGCCAAGGTTGGAGAGGAGCGAAGGCGCAACTGCAAGAAACCAATCGATCTAGGCGAAAGTCCGCCTCCAGATATCATCACTGCCTGATCATCGCACTTCGGCCTCCAACGAACAACGCCGCGGGATCTACCGATATGTCTCGTCTTGTGTTGGGTGCTCAGGAGTGCGATGAATGAAGTCATATTCAGCCAAAACGGCTACGGAGACTGTTTGACCGACTCCGATGTCCAACATGAATAATGTCGACGTCTCACTCTCACTTCCGCCGCTTTCCGCAAACCTTCCGCTAACTCCCGCCCGCGGACAAACGAAATGTTACTTCCGACGGCGTCCTTGGGCCCTCTGCCAGCTTCCGCCGCCGTTCTGGAGTGTAGTCATGTTTCCCACTAATGACGCATATTGTTTGGGGGATTTCCCTTCCCTGGGACGGCCCTTTTCGTAGACGGCGACCTCTCTTTGTTTATGTTATGCGTATGATGTATGTAGAGCTTTGTTTGTTGTTGTTTTCTCGCTCCCTCTCTTTTTCATGTTTTCACTTTCTCCTTCTCTCTCTCTCTCTCTCTCTCTCCTTCCCCCTCCCCTCCCCCTCCCTCTTGGATTGCACGCGCGAGACGACGGCGACGGCTGGCGACCGCGCCGGTGGCGACGACGACGACGACGACGCCGGCGACGACGGCGGCGACGGCAGCGACAGCAACGACGACGGCGACGGCGACGGCGACGAATATGACGAAGTCAACGACGACGACGACGACGACTACGACGACGACGACGACGGCGACGGCGACGATGGCGACGACGGCGGCGGCGACGACGGCGGCGACGGCGGCGACGGCGACGACGGCGAAGGCGGCGACGGCGACGACGGCGGCGACGGCGGCGGCGACGACGGCGGCGACGGCGGCGACGGCGACGACGGCGAAGGCGGCGACGGCGGCGACGGCGACGGCGGCGGCGGCGGTGCGGGTGCTCTGCACGAGCACCACGCACCACCTGACGAGCACCACGCACCACCACCTCTGCACGAGCACCACGCACCACCACGGCGAAGGCGGCGACGACGAACGACGACGACGGCGACGACGGCGACGGCCCGGCGGCTGCGACGGCGGAGACGACGGGGGCGACGGTAAAACGTAGAAGCGGACCGAGCGACGGCGGCGGGGCTTCGAAACTGGCCACGGACTGACGTCGGTCACGAAAACCTACACGAGGGCACTGTTCCAGGAGGTTCCAGACCCAAGACCAAAACGAAAGGCGACTGCGCAATTCAGCATCTCCGAGAGAAAGATCGCCCGAGCCCGGCGCGGGAACGCGCGCTGGAGATAGGCCCCGCGCTCTCGCCGAGACCGCGTCGCCGGGCGTAGAGGCCCTACCTCGGCTGGCAGCTGCCGAGCTGGACCCCGCCTCGGCGGCTACTGAAGCATCGACCGCCGGAGCGCCCTCGCGCTCAGCGATCGCTCTGGAAACAACTCCCGGCGCGCTCGCCGGCATCTCCTCGATCGGCGTCAGATACCGAGAGCTAGACTGGATTGCCACCGACGGCGGTCCACGCCTGGCGTCTGAGGCGAGCTCGGCCCGCCTCCTCGACACGGGCGGGGCCTCCTCGGGAGGAATCACGCCTCCGGCTCTCCGTAGCTGTTGCCGCGAGCCTCACTAGCAGGCAGCCCATCATCATGATCATCAACCGAAGCTCGGAAGGCCCGCTAATATCCCGTCTAAGCCCTGCTCCTCTTCATCCCCCCCCTCCTGAAGACGCAGAAAGCTTCTTGAGCGTCGGACTTATTTTCGGTCAGAACGCTGATAAGCTCGGCATACGAAGTGTGACGCCAGAGCTTGTCCAACAACCCCTTTCGGGCCGTCCGAGACGGTCGCTCGGTGAACGCCTCGAGGCAAGAGGGCTTCGCACGGCTCCCTGCCGCTCCTGCCTAAAGCCACTCCTACGTAGAAAACATCCTTGTCCCGGGGTTTCAACTCCTTCCGAAACCACCCGAGGGCCCGACTGACCTCGTCGAGGTCGGCTTCCCTGCTGCGGCCCCGGTTCCAGATCCCCCGGCGGCCCCTGGAATGGAGCTGCAGCCCGCTCGCGTGACGGCCCCTTTTCGTCTGGGCCGCAAGGTCCCTGAGGGCCATGTTCCCCGGTTCGGCCCCCGACCCCAACTTCTTGATCGCTTGCTTCTGGGCCCTCTCGGGCCACTCCTCCAGCATGGACCCGGCGGGCCTTAACGCACCGCGGGGTTGTCCTCCTGATCGGGCGCGTCCTCGTCGCCCAGCGGCTTCCTCACGCTCGTCCGGTCGGCCATCCGGATCACCCTCGCCAGCTTCGTGATCTCGGCGTCGGACATCTGACTCGCTCCTGCGTGACGCGCGGCCCTCTCCCTCTCGCGCCCCCCCCCCTCTGCTCGTGAACCTCGCTCTGGGTGATCAGGAGCTGCTCGCCGAGAGCGCGCATCTGATCCAGAAGCGTCTTCATCTGCTGGGCGCGGAGCTCGGTCTGGCCTGGAGTCAGACGCGTCGCCGTCGCCCTCGGCGGTCCCGCGGCCGGCGAACTCTTGACTGCCATGAGCGGGGCGCCCGGCGGAAGCTGCGAGGGCTGCGAAGAGCCTATCCTCCGCTCAACGAACTTCCGGTCCTGGTCGGCGACGGACGCCAGCCCGCCGCGCGATGAGCTCGGGCTCCATCCAGAGGTCGCCCACTGAGTAGCCCCCCACCAGCCACTGCGCCGCGCCCCCGAGCTTGACCTTCGACTCCTGCTTGACCTGCTTGGCGTACTTCTTGGCCTCCGCCAGCGCCTCCTCCTCCGGAGTCTTGTCGCGACAGAGAAGCCCGATGGAACGCGCGCGGCAGTGGGCGCGCACGCCGGCGGCATTCATTCCCGACTTCACCACCGAAAGCGGATGGATGCATGAGTCGGGCTGCCCGCGGCGAAGCTCCACCACCTGAGGCCGCGCGCTCGCCGCCCCCTGGATCGCTATGCACGAGCGCATGATGTGAATGAACCTCAGCGCTCACCGGCGCCAGCGAAGCAAGGCCCCCGCGCCGGCCGTCAGCTGAATCGGCGTCGAGACGCCCGCTCCGTCGTAGAAGCGCTGCTTGACTGGCGCGCTCATCTCCTCCTGGGCGAGGTCCCAGTTCGGAATGTCCTCCAGCACCTCCCCCCACCCATCCGAGACCTCTTCGTCCTCGCTCTCGCGAATGGCTGCCAGGTAACGCGTTGGCCGCCCTCCGGGGGCCCCGCGCTCTGATCGACTTCAGGGTGGCGCTCTGCTTGACCATGTCGGGCAGGCTGGCCGAGTAGCGCCGCCCTGCTCGCCTGCTCGTCTGGAGCTTGAGCCAGAATGGCTACGGAGTCAGGTCTCGCGGCCTGGCCCGCTGCCCCGGGACTCCCCTTAGGCCCCCTGATACCGTTACGCCGCGAGGAGACGAAAGAGAAATCTGACTGCGCTGGCGGTTCCAAAGCCCACCCTCCCCTACGGTCCTGGCGGCAGTCCTCAGGCATGCGCTCGAGCAGCTCCTTGCCCACCTGGAACTCGTCCGGTTCGCAGTGGTTGAGTCCGACCGAGCGATGACCAGCCGCGTGCCGCGCGAGAGGTCGACGCACTTGGTCCTCCGTGCCCAGGATGACTTCATCGCCCCCGAGGTCCACGACGGCACGCAGGGCCTCGAGGTACCGAACGGGGAGTAGCGGAGGGCAGCGACCCAGCAGCACGACGAAACCCACTTCACCGTGCTTCCAGAGGCTAACCGGAAACGTTGTGGCCGCAACTCCTGGGACGCCCCCGCGCTTGACCAGGATGCGAAAGCTGCGCCGACGGAAGGCATCGATCATTACTGTCAGATCCTCGTCCCCGATCAGGGCCTGAGCGGCCGCAGTATCCAGCAGGGCGCGATCGCCCATGCACTTCGAGGAGAGGTCCGGGCGACCCCCGCTGCCCGCGAAGGTCCTCAGCGAAGAGTTCCAATGCTCCACATCATCCTCGGGGTCACCTCGCAAAAGAAACTGCGGCCGGTCTCCTTCTTGCCGCCCTTCTCGCCGTTCTTCTCGCTAGCCAGCAGTTCTGCCTTCGATCGAAACTCGCTCTTGCAGGTCTCAGCCTCGTGCCCTCGCTCACCGCAGTGCGCACACCTGGTGCGCTTCTTGATTTCCGACATCAGCATCCTCTTGAACCCCGGCATGGCAGCCCGGCGCTTGTCGAAGAAATATCAATCGACCTTCTTGGCGGCTTTCACGCGGCGAGTCTCTGCCCAGGTACGACGACGTTGCTTCCCGAGACGGTCATCGACCACGGCAGCGAAAACCATCATGACCTCATTCTCTCCTGTGTCCCCGTCCTCCTCGGGAAGCTCGACGGAGTCGTCAATGTCGGTCACGCAGCTGCTCTCCCCGTCGTCGTTTGCCTCCGGATGGGACTGAGGGTGAGGGTCCGACACTCGGTCGTCGAGCTCGGCCTGAAACGTCTTCTGCACTGGCGCGTGGGAGGTCGGCAAGATCGGTGTATCCTGAACATCCAATATTTAGAAGAACTGCCTTCATTGATGCGCTGTCCTCTCGACCTCAGGCCAACGTCTTCAGGTTGATCCGATTCTGAACCGTCAGCGACGCACCCTCCTCCAGGTATCTAGCTTTCACGCTGTCTGGAAGAGTCAGATGATGACGTTCGGCCTCCAGCATCTGTGCGCCACGCCTTATCACGTACGTTGTGAGAGTCTCCGTCGGTCGCTCCTTATCTCCAGGCCTCTCTCCATTCAACAGCGCCAGATGTTGTAGCAATATGGTCACCCCGTCGTCCCCGTTCAGCTCGATTCTCATGGTGTTGAACTGAACCTGCACGTCGACCGGGAAAGCTTGTAGAATCCTGACCGCTTGCGTGTCTGGCCTGAACCCCGTGCGCTTGGTCCATGTAGTATGTTCTCACGATGCACGTCGAAATGCTCGAAACCGAACCAGGCTGGCGGGGCGCCGTAATCTCGATTGGGGGTCGACTCCGTGGCTGTCCACGCTGAGCCCGTCCCTTTCCACGCGCTCCACCTCCAGTCGTTCTGTCTCCAACTGTCATCCTCTGCCTCTGGCCTCCACTCCCACGACCCCGGCGCCATCCTGTCCATGACGGGGTCGCCTCCTTGGACCCCTCGGAGTCGAGGGCCCCTTCGTCGGTGTGTTTCGGGGGAGCGCTCACTTCTTCCCGGTCGTTTGTCTTCGTCGTTTTCGTGGCGCCTGGCGTGCCCGAACCTCCGTCCTCGCTGAGCCCCATCGCTTCACTCCACGTTGTCCCCGACATAGCTCCGCTCACCACTGTCTCAATACAAAGGACACATGGATCAGGAAGAGAGCCGTACAGAGTGAGGGAGGGATAGCTAATCAGACTAAAAGAGCAGCACGGAACACGCTCAGGCGCCTCCAAGCCAAAGGCTACGGAAAAGGTCAAAAGAGGGTGGAACACACAAGGGGCCGCTGGGTCATCTGAGGAACAAGGGGGCGGCTTCTTGGGAGGCTGCTTCTTACGAGGCGCCGGCCCCACGCCTACAGATACGGCCCGCGCATTCTAAAAAGCCCTCCCCTCACCCCTGCCCCCCTCTGCGCGTGGCTGAGACTGGTCCAGCGGCAGTCCTTCCCTCTCGCTCAAAGTTTCTCAGAAACAACGAGAAGTCCGCTTCAGCGCGCCGAAGAAAACAGCCAACGGAGAGGCAGACTCTCCAAGGCTGGAAGGCCGAGAAGTGCCGGTCGGAGTTGTCATGATCGAGCACAGTAGTGCTGTTATTCTAAGTCCCCCGAGGACGACGGCTGGGGCTGGCCGCGGCGACGAGTCGGGCCCCACTGGGGCCACCAGGCGCGTGGCTAGCCGCGCCCGGCTGGCCATGAGAGAGCGCTCGACGGAACATGGCATGAGGAGGACAGCTCCGGCGCATGTCTACTGAAGAGGTGCAGAGACACGGCGGTGCGCTCGCAACGCGTCTGCGAATCCAGTCTCCGTTCAGAAGAAACAGCTCCTCCGCCTCCTCCTCCTCCTCCTCCGCCTCCTCCTCCTCCTCCGCCTCCTCCTCCTCCTCCGCCACCTCCTCCCCCTCCACCTTGAGGGGCGAGGATCGGGGGGGACTGGCACAGGGGGGGACCATCGACCTGAAATCGGCGACTCATCGTCGACATGCTGGCGATGGGTCCTCGATAGCGAATCCGCACGTTCCTGGGCGAGGTGGAACTACCAAACCCCCATCGACGATCAATGGGCGATTGGGGATCGGTGCGCTCCCCCCTGGGCGCCTATCCCCCCCTTTCGCTGCCCCTGACACATGGTGCGCCCCGCGGGCGGATCCTGAGCTTTTGAATAGCCCGCGTCTCCCTGGCCCATGTGATCTCGGCTCCCCCCCACCCCTCGGAATCGGGGGCCTCTTTGGCATCGCGAGCTCGTCGAGGTGGATGGTTATGAGCACCCCCTTGTCGTTGCGGTCCTTCATACAATCCCAGCCCCTCACTTGAGAATCAATCGCGGCTTAGTACTCGGAGAGAGGCACATTTGGGGTACCCGGCCCTCCAGGGAGCCTCGCTAGGCTTGGCCAAACGGTCGCCTGATGGAAGCTGGGAGGCACAGTGCGAAGTTCTAGAGGAAGCATGAACGCATGAACTAGGGAACAAGCGGGAAGAAGTGATGACTAAATTGGAGATGGCGGTTATCAATTCTGGTACAGCGAAGTGACGCGGGCAAAGTGATATGCAGCCCCAGCCCTCCTTCGAGTATGACGTGCACCCTCCTCTTGGACCACACCTTCCCTAATGACGCGATTCTAAAGCATGCCAGGGGCGGAGTAGAGGATGGATGGAAGAAAGGAACAGAGAGAGACATAGAGGGAGAGAGAAAGAAATATAGAGAGAGAAAAAAACAACAGCGTGAGGGAAAAAGAGGGAAACAGAGAGAGAGAGAGAGAGATCTTGAGAACAAAAACGAGAGAGAGAGAGAGAGACACACAAGGCTGCAAGGATCAAGTGGCTGGCCGAATCGTCCTTCTTCCAATCGTCTTTCTTCCAATCGTCCCAATCGTCCTGGAGCATGCCACGCAACACAATGTACCCGGAACTCCAAGCATCCGGAGAGGCCAATGCAACCATTCCATGGCATGGCAAGTGCTAGGGCGAACTGCTAGTCCTGTGACAATGTGCTCACTCGCCTCCTCCACTTCCACTGCGCTCGCCGTTCCTACCACTGTCTCACAATCGCCTTACCTTCCCCGTTCCGTCACCTCCAACCATGCAAGGCCAACGCATTCGAATCACTGGAAACACTCCAGAATCAACACGTATTATACAACAACTGCGTGTTATTGAAACCCTCCTGTGGCACACACGTAAGGATACGAAGATCAAGATCGGGAATGCCCAAATCTGCACGACCACTGCTTACAGAAGCCGTCGGCACGTCTGCCCATATTCAAGATATGCAAAACCAAACTAACGAAAACTGCTCACTACAATAATCGGCATCGTCTCAAACAATGCTAAGCAGCCGGTAACATCTCAGCATGCCTCTGCTGGCAATCACGACATGCTCCTCACACCACATTGCTTGGCGTTCGTCAAGGCTAGTGGTGCGACGTGTTAACGCTGTGCTAGGCGCAAGGACCATGCAACGGCTCTTCGATGAGAGCTATCGGAACGAACCACTCTTTACGCACATCGGACACTCCACGACCGTGCTAGACTGTCTTTCGGGCCACGAGGACACAGTTCCCTGGAAAATTGCCCCAGAGCAAAAGGCGTGCACAATTAAGGCGCACGCCAGTTTCGAGAAACAGGACGCGAAGTCGTACCCCCCTGTACTAATCATCGAGACATGGCAAAGCGTAACCCCTGATATCGCACGATGAAAAAGGACCTTGCGGAACCGGCATCACCAAGAGAAAGTGCAATCCTGAGTCCAGTCATCGTTCTTCCAATCCTTATCCTTCCAATCCTCGGACAACACTGCAATTGCACTAAGAAGCAACGATCAAGGGACAACACCGGCACCAACTTATCTCACCCCGATGCTGCGTGCTGCGCATCTCATGATGAACGCAATCCTGTCAGCCTGTGGGCCGACAGGTCCAGCTCTGGAGATATCATGTTTGGTTTGGGTCCTCGTGCTTGTGAAACAATCGAGAACCAAAATTGCACGCTTGAAGAGCCTGGTAACCAACAGCCTTTCAACACATTCTCCTTACACTGGTCCTGCCCCTGGCATTGCAGACATGTCTCCGTCAGCCTGGGCAAGGAGAGGCACGTTCGACCCAAGAGACGTTTTGCTTGGCAGTTGAGAATGTATGATAGACTACTTGCCATGGCAAAGAGCAATTAGGTCGAACGTGGACGCGCTTCCGTACACTGCGCAGAAGATGCAGGAGCTCCCTCCCTTCAAACTCATCAACGTGATCGTCTGCACGGCTACTGAATTGCCGAAAACACAAGACTGTGGTCACACTGGTGACGACCTGTGGGAACGGCAGTTCAACGGTAACACATCAGATGTAGTTGTAAACGCTCTGTTTCATGATCACGTCGCTCACAAGACACCTCGAAGAAAATGCAATCCTCGACCGCCTTTGGGGAACAAAATTGCAGAAACAAAATACACGCGCGTCAGCAACCGCAAATACCTAATTGAGACGCGCCCCTCCCCTATGCATGGCTCCTGCATTTGACCCTAACCCCTCGGCGTGCAGTAAGGGCTCGGAACCGGAAGGATCCTTAGGCGCTGTGCTGCTACAAGATGACTCCAAAAGGAGGGGGATGCTCTTGACGTGTTGGCCATCTTGTACACCCGCCTCCCTCTCGAGACACCCCCACTGTCTTGTACGTCTTTGCGCATGGTTGCTTGTTTGCTGTGTTGCATTGTGTTGCGTTAGCCATCGAACAACAAAAACGCACACATATGTTTCTCGGTTGGAGTATGACACGTCTGTTCCCAACCCTCCTTGGTTGGGCTTTCGTTTTGAATAGAGCACCGCGGTCGCGGCTTCCTCCTCCTCCTCCCGCCTCCTCCCGCCTCCTCCCGCCTCCTCCTGCCCTCTCTTCGCCGTCGCTGAGGAGCTGCGATCTGCGAAACTGTCGCCACTTCCGAGGGCTGCTGGTGGGTCCAGCGGCGTGAGGCACCGCGCAGACCTGAGGTAGAACTCGCCGTCCCTAGGGGACTGCGATCTGCGAAACTGTCGCCACTTTCGAGGGCTGCTGCTGGGTTCAGCGTGGTAAGGCACCGCGCAGACCTGCGGTAGACCCCGCAGTCCCTGGGGGCTGCGATCTGCGAAACTGTCGCCACGTTCGAGGGCTGCTGGAGGGTCCAGCGGCGTGAGGCACCGCGCAGACCTGAGGTAGACCTCGCCGTCCCTGGGGCGCTGCGATCTGCGAAACTGTCGCCACTTCCGAGGGCTGCTGGTGGGTCCAGCGGGGTGAGGCACCGCGCAGACCTGAGGTAGAACTCGCCGTCCCTAGGGGGGGCTGCGATCTGCGAAACTGTCGCCACTTTCGAGGGCTGCAGGTGGGCCCAGCGGAGCAAGGCACCGCGCAGACCTGAGGTAGACCTCGCCGTCCCTGGGGGGCTGCGATCTGCGAAACTGTCGCCACTTTCGAGGGCTGCTGTTGGGCCCAGCGGAATGAGGCACCGCGCAGACCTGGGGTAGACCTCGCCGTCCCTGGGGCGGCCATGTCATGCTGTTGCTGCCCCGCCCGCGTTGGACCTCGCGTCTTCCTCGCGTCTTCCTCAGTGACTCAGGGGTCCGCTTAATCATCGTTTTCCCTTGCTTGGGGACCTGCGAACCTTCCGAATGCCGCTCGCAGAAATATACGCCGCATTCTCGTCAAATCTCCCAAGCTACTCTTGCCCCGCATTGCGCAGGGGTTGGGTACGTCGCCAGGGTAAGGTTCTGTTCGCTGGAATGTAAATGTTATGTCGGTTGGACTGCGACTGTCGTTGGTTTTTGTATTCGGAAATATACACCCAGCAGATGTGGACAAGAGCGAGAGGGCGGCGGCGACGTCGGCAGCCTGCGAGACGCTGGGAAAGCCCGCCGCAAGCACCAACGTTTCACTAATCATACAACGGGCCCGCCGCAGGCGCCGATTTCGTTCGTTGAACCAATGTGGGTGGGTCGCGGGTGGGTCGCAAATTGGTCGCGGCTGGGTCGCGGGCGGACCGCTGTTGGGTCGCGGCTGGGTCGCGGGGTGGGTGGCGGGTGGGTCGCGGGGTGGTTCGCGGGTGTGTTGCGGGTGGGTCGCGGGCTGGGTCGCGGGGTAGGTCGCGGATGGGTTGCGGGTGGGTCACGGGCGGGTCGCGGTGTGGGTCGCGGGTAGGTCGCGGGTGGGTCGCGGGTGGGTCGCAAATTGGTCGCGGCTGGGTCGCGGGCGGGTCGCGGGGTGGGTCGCGGGCGGGTCGCGGGTGGGACGACGACAACACACAACAACAACAACGCAACAACGCAACAACGCAACAAGCAGAATCTTCACCACGGACCCCACTTCAGCCACGCACCCAGGGACAATGAATGACCGTTCGGCCACCAAACTCTGATCTGAACCAGTAGTCAAGCAATCAGAATTCGTGAAAACATGCGTTTGACGGTTCGTGACCATGGATTTAAGGATTCTGGGAGGGCGGCCGCCGCAATGATAGCATGAAGGGTTCAAAGTGTTCAGGTGGTTTCGAGGGTTACGAGGATTAGGAGGGTTGGTAAGGTTCAAAATGGAAAGATATGTGAGAGGGTCACGATGAACGATGGATACGAGGTTTCAAAATGTCAATATGGTTAAGCGGGCTGGGAGAGTTGCGTAGGTTAAGAACGGTATGGGGCTCAGGGGCCTCAAGGGGTTAAGAGAGGGTCAACAGGGTTGGGATGGCTAAGAGGGTTTAAAAAGATTGGGGGGGCTCTCATCCTAACCTCTAGGAACCCAGCCAAGAAATCAGGTCGTGGTTCCTCCTTTCCCTCTTGCTTCCCTCCCCGTCCTCCTCGCGCCACCTTCCTGACTCCAGCTCGATTATCGTCATTGCTCCTAATGTTCCTCCTCTTGCACATCTTTTCCTCGCTCGCCCGCGCTCCTCAGACGTCCTGTCTCCTCATTCCTCGTCCGCGCGCGCATTGCCGCTCGTGCGGCTCGGTCTGGCTGTCCAATTGACTGGCTGGGCTGGCGGCCAGTGCTGGGATGGGCTGCGCCAGACAGTGCTGCTGCTTGGTTGGCTGGCTGGCTGGCGTAGCTTGCTGATTGGGCATCATGTGATAGTGGGCTCGCTGAAACGTGCCCAGCCAGTCAGCAATGCCAGACTCGGGCTGCCCATGTCAACCCAGGCGAGGCCCAGCCCAGCGTAGCCAGCAGATCCGGTTTAGTTTCGCATTTCGCAAAGCCAGCCTGGCCAATTCATCACATCCAGCCCAACTAAGCGCTTGGCCAGCAAGCCAGACCGGCCCATCCCAGCACGGCCATCCCAGCCAGTCCAGCACGCCAGCCCAGGATATCACAGCAAAGCATTGGGTGTTCCCTGACAAAGATGAGATTGGGGACGAAGCAAAAGGATGAGCACTGGGATATCAAAGAGGAGGAGAAAGACAAGTGAGGAATCGTCATGATGATGGTGCTGCCGAGGATGATGCCGAGAAATGATGTGGATGTGGGGGGGGGGGGATACGTTTGAGAGGCAACGAACATGTGGATGATACGTATGATAACGATGAGGGTGATGATGAGGCAGAGAAGGGGGCCGAGGAGGACGGAGAGGATCAGGAGGGATGCGCATACGGTATCATAAGGATTTGATAACGCCGAGTGGGCATGATATAGCATTGAGGAATGATGGTGATGATGTCGATGATGGTGATGATGCCGATGGCGACGGTGGTGACGACGACGATGAAGAAGATTGTAGTGGTGATGGTGATGGTGATGGTGATGTTTATGGTGATGGTTATGGTGATGATGTTGACCCACTCGCCCTTCAATGTCCAAATCTCTTCAGAAAAGGCCCAAACCGCCTTTCTCTTCTCGGCGATGGCCCGCGCTCTCTCGCGGAAATCAATGGTGCAAGAGCTTCATTCCCCCTATCTCTTGTGGGCTCACAGGAAATCGACAGCAGAAGTTTCAAGAACGCGCACACGCAACAAGGATTTCGGAGCCACGGCCTTCAGAGGCGGCCGCGAGCAAAGCAGCAGTCCATTTTCGGGCGACCACGCGCAATAACCCGCGGGGGGGCCAGGGAGGAGATTGAGAAGCTGAGCGCGCAACAGCGGACGAGACACATAATGGATGACATCGTCGCCCCCCATCGCGCGGCACACGAATCTGCGCGCCTGACGGCCCTAGTGGAACCTGGCAGAAGTGCTCCATCCGCTACAGATGGATTGCAGAAGCGCAATCCAGACACAGGGGGCCAAGCTGGAGGCGACGCGCAGATAACTGAACACTTGGTGAGAATGCCTCAACCGAACATCGGCCCAGGGCTTCCTAACCCGAAGCATAAGCGCATCGGGCACAGAGGGGCGGCACTGTGAGTCTAAGAACTTCAGCCTTTAGAGGATGTTCTTCTGAAGGGGGGCCTCGTCGGGATCTGACGGGGCCGACGGGATGCACTGAGAATTCTCGCGCACCGAGCGCAGGGAGGTGGGGGGGGGTTGCCTTCCGGGCTTGCGTTTCCCAGTATTCAACAATTTGAAAGGGCGAAGTAAGTATGCGAAACGCAACCCCGGACGACTGCCCCAAGGACGGACTCCGCGGGAAACGCGTTTCCCGAAATTCGGAATTCGAACTATGGGGAAAACAATTGCCCTTAAACAACGGCACTCAATGGGCCATAATTGCGTTTCCCATTATTCCGAAGTATGGGAAACACAATGCTGGCCCATTGAATGCGGTTTTCCATGGAAACTGCGTGTCCATAGTTCGGAATTCCGAGAATTCGAAATCCGAATTCTGGGAAACCGCGTTACACATAAATTGGAATTCGAAATATGGGAAACTCAATGTCCCTGGACAAACCGCGCTCAATGAGCCAGAAGTGCGTTTCCCACACTTTGGAATTATGGGAAAAAGTTGTTCAAGGGAAATTGCGTTCCCCATAATTCGGAATTCGAATTTCGGAATTCCGAATTAAGGGAAACGCAATTTTCTCGGAAAACCGCACTCAATGGGCCAGACCTGCGTTTCCCACACTTCCGAATTATGGAAATTGCATTCCCCATAATTCGGAATTCCGAAAATTCGAATTCCGAATTGTGGGTAACGCGATTTCCGTGGGCCAGAATTGCGTTTCCCACAGGAATTATGGGAAACGTAATTCTGGCCCGTTGAATGCGACTTTGCAGCGGAAGTTGCGTTTCCCATGATTCGAATTCAGAATGTTGGGGAACGCGGCTCTTCAAAATCGAAATCAGAATCATGGGAATCGCAATGTCCATTGACAGACCGCATTCAATGGACCAGACTTGCGCTTCCCATAGGATTCTGAAGTCTGGGAAATGTAATTTCCATTGAAAAACCGCATTCGAAAGGCCGACGCGTCCCCTCTCAGCTGCACGGACGAACTCGGCCATACATGGGTCCAAAAGGCGCCCAACGGACCGGGCCCGCAAGCTCGAGCAAAGAACGGCGAGCAGTGGCACCACGATGGGATAATATACAGGAGGAATATTCAAAAATGCGCGCTCGCACCTGGCTGGAGCGTTGCTGCGCAGATTCCCCGAGCGCGGTGGCGAACATGCACGGCGGCGCATCTGCCCCTACCCGCCGCGGGCCATCGTGGTCCGACCGACATCATGGAGGCGTCTTCCCCCTTCGGGGGCGCCCAACTCCAAACGGGGAGGCCACAACACGCCAAATGCGCGCCGAAATCAGCTGTCAGAAGCTGACCGAAAAGCGCGGCCAAAACTCCCGCCATCGATTGGGGCAAGGAGGAGAAGCAGGAGGAGGAGGAGGAGGAGGAGAAAACAGCGACAGGAGGAGAGGGGGGAGGCAAAGGCAGCAGCAAGCAAACGCACGCGTGGGGGCGGGCGGGGGGCGGGGAGGGGGCGAGAAGCGCCGGCGACACTCGGGGGATCGCCGTGGGTCGTCTTGGGTCGGGGGTCGTCGGGGAGGGCGCGGGTCTGCGGGTCTGGGCCAGGGGCCAAGGGGGCGTGGGCCAGGGGGGCGTGGGTCGGCGGGTCAGGGGTCGTCGGGGTCGTCGTGGTCAGAGGGTCTGGGGTCCGTAGGCAGCTCACACGGCATCCGCCGTGGCGGCTGCCGCGGCCGCGGCCAGGCGCGCGGCCGTCGCGCCCGCTCGCGGCTGGAGGCGTCGCAGCACTGCCCGCGCATTTTCCCTGTGCAAGGAAATTGAAAGTCGCTGGGCAAGCTGGTCGGCCGCGAGCGCGGCGTCGTCTCCAGTAGCGTCGGCCGCGCGCTTGGCGAGCACCGCGAAGGCGCGTCGCGCCTCGCGGCCCCAGCCGCCGCCGTGGGCCTCGCATACCATCGGTATGAACGTCAGGCCGGCCTCTGAGCATCTGCGCGCCGTGTCCAGGTGCAAGCGCTTCTGCTCCTCGTAGCGGGTCGCTGCCGCGTCGCCGCCGCCCTCCGCGGCCGAATGTGCGAGCAGGTCCGCGCGGAGGCCCGAGGCCACGGCGAAGTTCCACGCCGCCGGCGTGCCGCCTCGCCAACGCGGGACGAAGACGTCCGCGGGGCGCCTCCCGTCGCCGTCCAGGTCGTCGCCGCCGGCCTCCCCGGCCTGGGGGCCCTCGCCGGGCGCGCGCGGCGGCAGCGGGCCCGGGCGCTCGAGTTCCGCCCCGGCGTAGCCCGCGGCCACCGCTTCGTGCCAGACCTGGTTCCGGAGGCAGTTGAGGCGCTTCGCGCGGTCGCCGTGGCAGCTGCAGGTGAGCGCGTGATCTGCGAACACGTCCATCACCTATCCGCACGCCGGGCAGAAGGCCTCCTCGTCGAGCAGCTGGCGTCGAAGGCGGCGTTGCAGCGCTACCTGCATCAAGCTGTGCGGGACATCGGTGCCAAGAGCCCGGCTCGGGGGGGGCCTGCAGGAAGGCGCCGGCGCCTGGGGCCGCCACCATGTTGAGGTGGGCTCTCGTGGCTGGAGAAGAGCCGCTGGCCCCCATGCTGGGAAGGGTCGAACTCGATCCGGTCCGCTGGCAGGACTGCGTCGTTGACTGACTGCGTCGCCGCCGCCAGGCTGCCCCCGTCCCCGCCGTCGGCGTCGTCGTAGGCTGCGTAGAGCTGTCGGCGGAGTTCGGCGCCGCGGGCGCGCGAGGCCAAGTAGGCGGCCGCGGCGTGCCTCTCGGAGGAGCGGAGCCCGAGCCCACCTGGGTTGAGTTTGAGCTGCGCTTGCTTCCAAGAGTCTCCAGAGGGGGAGGACCCGCTGAGCTGCTCCAGGCAGGCGCGGACGGCAGAATCCATGGCCTGCAAAGCGCCGGCGTGCGCCGTCGGCGGGATCACGCGCCCGGAGTAGCCTAGCTTGCAGAAGGAGGCACACAGGCGGAGCAACTGCATGGCCACTTGAGCGTTCCCCAGTGCCCCGAGAGCTTCCAGCAAGATAGCAGCCTTGCCCACCCTCTCCTGGGTGTGTTTTTCGCAGAAACGGTCGTCTCCCACAGGGGCGCCCAAGAGTTCGAAGCCGTTGTCTTCCCGGAGGCGGAAGCCCCGCGGAAACGCGGCCAAGTCCACGTTGCTGTCGGCACCGCTGGCGGTCACCACCTCGCACTTGCCGGGGCCGGCGCTGAGGTCCAGGCCCACCGCGGCCAAACGCCCCACGGCGGCGTTAGAGGCAGGCGACTGCGGGCGCGCCCCCTGCCAGGCAGCCGTCGTCCAGGTAGAAGAAAGCTAGGTCCAGGGAGCCGTCGGCTGGTTCGGCGTGCGCCTGTTCTGCGCAGCGCTGCAGGGCGAGCGCAAAGAGCAGCGGGCCGAGCGGGCCCCCTTGTTGGACACCGCGTTCGGAGCGCAAGTCTTTCTTTCCCAAGAAGAGCAGCGTCGGGGCGCCGTAACACCAGTCCACGAAAGGAGCCAGACCCGGGAAATCCTCGTGAACGGCTCGCAGGACCGCCTGCCTGTCCAGTGCGTTGAAGGCGTTCGACAGGTCTAGCTTCGCGAAGACCTTCTGGCGGTCGCCCTGGTTTCGGCTCCACCACTGCCGCGCGACGTGGACGGCTACCTCCGCGCCCCCGGGCACCGCCACCCCGAGCTGCAGTGGCGCTAGCCGCGCGCGTGCTGCGTCCGAGACCTCACCGCAGAGGCATTTGCCCACCGAGCGGCGCAGCGTCTCCCCGACGGCGACTGGCCGCAGACCGCCGTCTTTCTTCGGGAGGGCCGCCAGCGAAGCGCCCGCGAAGAACTGCGCTGCGGCGGAGGGGGCCTGACCCCTGGCGAGCAAGTTGGTTAGGCTGTGGAGCTGTTCCAGGACTTCGTCCCTGTGGGCCGTCGTCTGCAGGGCGTCCTTGAGGCGCGGGGGTCGCAGACCAGTCGGCCCCGCCGCAGACCCGCGGGGGAAGGCGCGCACCTCCCGTTCCACAGACGCCGCGCCCACTTGCAGGGCCGCCGCGGCGTGCACCGGGGGGAGGCTGGAGAGGTCCACCGCCTGGCGGCTGCGAGGGCGCTTGCGGCGCATCCGCTCGACGAGGTCACGTCGACGGGCGGATCGCTCACGAGAGCTGCGCAGCTCTTCGAGTACTGCGCGTCGGCCGCAAGCTCTAAGCACTTCCGGGCGCGCTGTTGTGCCTCGGAGTCCTGGGAACGCTGCCGCTTCGTCTCGCGGCGCTCTGTTGTCTCGGCCCAAAGCGTTGCGCGCTCGCCTTCCAGCCACCGCGTCCAAAGCTCCTTCGTCTCCGCCTCAGCGGCGTTCCTGCTGCCGCGGCCGCCGCGGGCGTGCGGTCGGAGCACGCGCTTGGGCAGCATGGCAAGCTGGGCCCAGGCGGCCTCGTTGTTGGCGCGCGTGGCCAGCGCCGTCGCCTGGGCCAGGCACCGCGCCCGCAACGACCGGGCGCCTTTGGGCGCGTACCGTTTGGTGCCCGCGCGCCTGGCGAACACATCCTGCAGTGAGGGTAGCTCTGGCGGTCGCGGCGCGGCGCCGTCGGCGGCCGGGGCGGCTCCAGCGGCGGCCGCCCGGGCGGCGGGGCGGCAGCGGGGGCAGATGCCATTGAAGCGCGTGGCCAGGAAGCGCTGGCACACCGAGCACTGGTCCAGACGGTGCTCGTCCAAGTACTCCTGGGGGACTGGGGGGAGACCGGGGAAACGCCCGGCAGCGTGTTCATTCAGATGTTGCCGCATGGACTGGTGGTCGGCCCATCCTGCAGTCGTCGCCGGGTCTGCGCGGAGGCGCCCAAGAACAGGGCAGAAGACCCGTGTGCGCGGGCGCACGCGCCGGACGAATTCGGGGCCGTCGGGTGCCGCAGGCGGTGGCGGCGCTGCTGCGGCTGCTGCTGGGCGTTGGTGCGGCGGCGGGCTCTCGGCTGCTGGCGGAGCGGCCTGGGGCGGCGCTGCGTCTCCCCGAGCATCTGTTCGCTCCAGGCGGCGCTGCTGCTCGTCCAGCGGGATACCTGCATCGACGTTCATATCCCGTTCCTCTGCGTCGATATGCAGCCCTTCCATCCGGAGTGCGAACTGCGGATCTGGCTCGTCGCCCTCAGTACGGTTGCGTCGCAATCGGCGCCCTGGGGAACCCTGGCCCCGGCCAGTCTCCAAGAAAGCATTGCGCATTGCAACGTCTTGCCGCGGGGGCGCAGCTCCACGGCGGCACGCGCGCCGCTGCCGCTCGAAGAGGCACGTGCTGCAGACGACCGCGTCGTTGGAGCCTCCTGCCGGGAAGGCGGGGGTTACGATGGCTCTGGCGATCAGCACTGCATGAACTCCCATCGTCCAAGAAGGGCACGATTCGGAATATGTAATGGGGTTCAGGGCCAGGGTAGAGGCCAACGTTACCGCGATGCACACTGTTCGAGATGAGTGCCGAAGCGCACGCGCCAGCCAGCGTTCGCTGGGAAGGCGAACCGCGCGCAGCCGCTCCCAGGACCACGAACTCGATCGGCGAGGCCGCCAGGCACGCGGCCAGGAGGATCATCTGCGGCGGCGTGGTGCCTGTGAGGAACGGCGCCAGCAACGCGTGCAAGACGTAGGAGCCCGCGGCGCTCGTTAGCCATAGGAGGCCCTGGCATGGGAAAGACACGATCACCGGAGGTAGGAGCACGAGGGAGTCGCACAGGAAGTCGAGCGCCCGATCCAGTCCAGCTGTGGCGCGAGGCCACGGCGCATACATTGGAGACCCACTCGACGGACTCAAAGAAAACGAGCGGGCCCCCGAAGCCGAGGGGGCGCAACTGCGCAGATGTCCAAGGAAATACAATTCGGCTGCGCATGTGCGCTGCCCTGGCGGGCCGCCGTCGTAGGTGCGGATGCCCAGCCGTAGCCCCGGCGGGAAGTCGAACAGCTCCGGGATGCACCCCGTCGCGATCTGAAAGTCGAAGGGGGAGCCGAGGGCCCCCGCCATCCGGAGGACGTCGATCCACATCGGCAGCGAGGCGGCGCGGTCCTGCAGGGAACCTTCGAAGGCATCAAAACCTAGCAGGGGACAAATGAACCGCCCCGGAGCGGGGAAAGTGCCGGAAGGGTTCAGGGGAAAGGTCACGAGAGCGGCGGCTCGTAGGGCCCGGGCCCCGTGACCCCATGGGGGTCTGTAGTGGGATAGGTCCCCCTCCCCAGCGCGAAGTCCTCGCGATGACCGTCGACCCCCTGGGGGCAATTGCCAGGGGGGGCCACTGCAATGTCCCAGGCGTTGCGGCGTCCCTGGTGCCCTCGCACGGGGCTGCGATGACAGGCCCGATGGGGGGCTGGAAGGGCCAAGGCAGATAGGGGGCGGGAGCAGGGTGGGCGGAGAGAAAGGGTAGCAGGCAGAGAATGGCAAGACACAGGCGATCGCCATGCAGGAGCCGTCTGCGCCCTCCTGGGAGACCAGGGCCCACGAGGACCCGGGGAAAGGAGGATTAGGATCGATTGCCCCTGCATGGAATTGGATGCCTCCCCGAATCCCCGAAGGCGCCCCAAGACGAAGAAGCGGTCGAAGCGTTGAGCTCGACCGACAAATCGATCGACCACTGCAGGGCGCCGAAGGCCGCCCCTGTGTTCCTCGCGAGGTCGTGCGCCGTCATCATCAGGGCGTCGAGGTGCGCGCCGGCACTGCCGAGGCAGTCCATGGAGAAGCCGGCGTGGAGCCTGTGGATGAGCCCGCCCAGGCAGGACTCGTTCGAAGCCACGCCCGAAGATGCCACGCTGGTCGAGGACATTGTCGCTCGGGTCCGCGGGGGGTTCGGCGGCAGCCCGGGCGAGGACTTCCCCGCGTGCAGCGGCAGCGCGGCGCGCGGCGCAGGCGAGGGGCCGGCGGGCTCCTCAGGCGGGGCAGCCCTAGAGGGAGAAGAAATAAACCCACTACCGTACCCTGCGATCCAGACATGCTGGCGCGGGGACGGGCGAGACGGGGGCAGAGGAGGAGAGAACGGGTAGGAGGAAGAGGAGGAGGAGGAGGAGGAAGGCAAAGGAGGGGAAAAGCCAGCAGGAAAAGGGGGCAGGGTGGAATTGCCCCTGACAGAGCGGTCTGAGGCCTGCTCGAGGCTTGGTCCTGGGGCAACGGGGGGGGCCGAGTGAGTGACCCCCCTTTGAATTTCGAATCCCTGAGTCCACGAAGTCGCCCAGCTCGGGCCGGGAGCGCATGCGGGTGGCGCTGCAGCGCTGCCGGCGTGGTCCCCGGGCGGGGAGCCCAGCCAGACTGGATGAAGAGTCGGGTGCGGCGTCGGGCTGGGGTTGGGCAGGAGGTGCGGCGTCGGGCTGGGCTGGGGCATGAAGAGCGGCGTCCAGCTGCAGTTGCTGTGGTTGGGCGTCGGGCTGGAGTGGGGCGTCGGGTGCGGCGTCGGGCTGGGGTGGGGCGTCAGGGATGGCGTCGGGCTGGGGTGCGGCGTCGGGCAGGGGTTGGGCGTCGGGTAGGGCGTCAGGCTGGGATGGGGCGTCGGGTACTGCATCGCGTTCCCCATGATTCTGAAGTCTGGGAAATGCAATTCTGGCCCATTGAACGGGTGTTTCAAAAAGGAAATGGCGTTTTCCATGAGTCGGAATCAAATTCAAAATTTCGAATTATGGGGAACGCAATTTCCATTCTAAAACCGCACTCAATGGGCCAGACTTGCATTTCCCATGATACGAAAATCTGGGAAACGCAATTCTGCCACATTGGGTGCGGTTGTTCCAAGAAAATTGCGTTTCCCATAATTCGAAGTCAGAATTCCGCAGCAATGGGAAACGCAATTTCTGGGCCATTGAACGCGGCTGTTCATAGAAATTGTTTTTCCCATAATTCCGATATCGACTTCTGGAAACAGAGTTTCCCGGAATCCGGAAATCGAATTATGGGAAACGCAACTTCCGTTGAAAAGCCGCACTCGATGGGCAAGAATTGCGTTTCCCAAACTTCCGAGTTATGGGGAACTGAATTCTGGCCCATTGAATGCGTTTTGATGGAAATTGCATTTCCCATGCTTCGGGAGTTCCGACTTTTGAGAAACGCAATTTCCTGTGACAGAAACGCAATCGATGAGCCCGTATTGCGTTTCCCACAATACAGATATATGGGAAACGCAATTCTGGCCCATCGAGTGCGGCTTTTCAAAAGGAAAAAACTTCACCATAATTCGGAATTCCGAATTTCGGGAAACGCGGTTCCATAATTCGAATTCCGGATTATGAGAAACGCAATTTTCATTCACAAAACCCATTCGGTGGGCCAGAATTGCGTTCCCCAGAACTCCTGATATGGGGACCGCAATTCTGGCCCGTTGGATGCGGCTTTTCAACGGAAGTTGCGTTTCCCATGATTCGGAATTCGAATTCCCTGAAATCCGAATTATGGGAAACGCAATTTCCCGGGCGACAGCCGGCGGCGGGCCCCTGAACCCAGCCGGGCCTGCGGGGGGGCAACGAGACGGTCAACTTCAGAGTCGCGGAGCTCGCGCCACGGGTGACAAATTCTCAGGAATGCCTCAGACTTCGGCAAACTCGGTACATGGCAGCCGGGTCTTCGAGGCGCATGGAGCGGAACTGCACAAGGAGACCGATCTGGTCGGCGTTGGACAGAACGCGCGCGGGGGTTGCCCGGCGCGGACCTGCAACGAGATACCCATGGGCCTCGCGCTCTTCACGAAGCACCGCAGGTGGTGCAGACAGAACTTGAGCTGGAAAGCTGAGCAGGGGAAAGCGAAACGCGCTGTAAACATACATGTTTTGAGCGAGCCCAGGGCCAATCCACGAATCGAATGTCACCGTTTAAGCTTTGCCAGAGGCCCAATCCAACTCGTCCGCGGACCACGAAGACCAATGAACATCCCGTGGCACCGAGCGTCGGTCCCAATCTTGAACGGAGAGGACTCAAAGCCCAGCTGGAAACTCGACGGTGGCCCGATCCAGGCCAGCCGGGACAACGACGACGCACTTCCCGGAGTTGCGATGAGGCCCAGCCGCTTCCATCTTGACCATGAGGCCAACGACTACGGGAATAAAGAGCGAGGGCGCGCCGCTGGATCACCCAAAGGGGGGGGGGAGGGGTTCGGACCCCCCCCCCCCCCTTTGCCCGAGCCGTCGTCGGCGAACCCCCCCCCCCCCCCTTGCCCGAGCCGTCGTCGGCGAACCCCCCCCCCCCCCCTCCCCTTGCCCGAGCCGTCGTCGGCGAACCCCCCCCCCCCCCTTTCCCGAACCGTCGTCGGCGACCCCCCCCCCCCCCTTTCCCCGGCTCGCGCCCCGGCTCCGGAACCCCATCCCTACCACCCCCGCCCCGACCCCCCCGAAGCCCTAACCTCTAACCCAAACCCTGAACCCTAATCCATAATCCCTAACCCGAAGCCTAAACCCTAACCGTAGACCTAACCCTGACCCCAAACCCTAACACTAAGCCTAGCCCTAACCTAAGCTCTAAACCTGAACCCTTAACCCTAGCCCTCAACCCTAATCCCTAACCTCAACCCTACCCCTCACCCTAAACCCTAAACCCTAACCCTAACCCTAAACCCTAACCTCAACCCCAACCCTGACCCTAAACCCTAAACCCTAGCCCTAAACTCTAAACCCTAACCCTAAACCCTAACCCTAACCCTAAACCCTAACCCCCAAAACCCTACACCCTAAACCCTGACCCTAAACCCTAACCCTAACCCTAACCCCTACACCCTAATCCTTAACCCTAACCCTAACCCTAAACTCTAGCCCTAACCCTAACCCTAAACCTTAACCCTAACCCTAAACCCTATGACCTAACCCTAAACCCTTAACCCTAACCCTAAACCCTGAACCCTAAACCTTAACCCTAAACCCGAACCCGAACCCGACCCTAACCCTAACCCTAACCCTAAACCCTAAACCCTAACCCTAAACAACAAACCCATACCCCTAACCCTAAACCCTAACCCTAACCCTAAACCCTAAGAGCTAACCCTAACCCTAACCCTAATCCCTAAACCCTAACCCTAAACCCTAAACCCTAAACCCTAAACCCTAAACCCTAACCCTAACCCTAAACCCTAATCCTAACCCTAATCCTACACCTTAACCCTGACCCTATGCCCTAAACCCTAACCCAACCCTAAACCCTAAACCCTAACCCTAAACCCCAACCCTAACCCTAACCCTAACCCTAAACCCTGACCCTAACCCTAACCCTCAACCCTAACCCTAACCCTGATCTTAACCCTACCCCTAAACCATAAAGCCCAATCCTCACCCTAAACCCGAACCCTAAACCCTAACCCGAACCCTAAACCCTGACCCCTCAATCTCTAACCCTTATAATTATTAAACCCTAAATCCTTCTAAGCCGGCCGCTATGCAATCCCCCCTCCATCCCTTGCAAAAAAAAATATTATTTCCTGATCATGTGATCAGAAAACTTCATTTTTTACAATACATTATGCCCGGCCGTGGTCGCGTCCCCGGCTTTTCCTTTGCAAAAAATACTATATCCTGATCATGCGATCAGAAAACCATGTTTTACAATACAAAGTGCCCGGCCCCGGTTCGCGAACTGGTATGTAAACCGGAGTTTTATATTGGAAAAATACCATAACCTTAATATTCTGCCTTTCAACATGCTCCATCCTTTGCAAAAAAACAATATATCCTGATCATTCCTCCTTTCCGACGTGCACTTTCCATTAAAAAACTTTATAAACTTCACATGTTGCTCTTGCAAGATGTGTCCATGCTTATATTCCATTGCAAGAACTCAGCAGGGGCCGCCTTGTGGCCTCTTGGGGGCCTCCTGAGGGTTGTTGGGAGCCTCTTGGCGTCTCTTATGGGCCTCTTGGGGCCTCCCGGGGACTTCTGAGGGGCGAGGGCTCTAAGTATTGTTTCGTGTTCCCCTCCTGGTGCCTTTCTTGGGGTGTTCTTGGGGCTCTCTGGCGCCGTCTTGGAGGTCCAGGTAAGGTCTAACAGGGCAAGGCCCGTAATACCTACCTGCATATGCACCCACCTGCGTTTCAATCCTGCATCTCCACCCCCACATAAAGATCATATATCTCTTCTTGTGACAACATCGTTCTAACAGGTGGCGCGCGTGCAACAACACAAGGCTTGTGAGGTGTCGACAGTTGGCAGGTGAGTGCCTATGCAGGGGCCTCCTGAAGGCTTGTTGGGGTTCCTGGCGTCTCTCATGGGCCTTTTGGGGCCACCCGGGGAATTCTGAGGGGCGAGGGCTCTAAGTATTGTCTCGTGTTCCTTGAGGTATGCAGGGAGGTATTCTTTAAGGTCGTTGATCTATATCACACCATATCAGCTCGAGGACATGATCTATAGACACCTCATGCTATAGCACGACGATGGGGATAACAAACCACGTACGTCAGACGCGAGGCTCCCCGGATTGAAGTGAGCCTCCAGAAAATGGTGATGCTGTGGAAACCTGCCATCTGAATAGTCCTGGCGGACCTAGTAGGCAGTTTTACACAATAACTGCTGAAGCAATAACGGCAGCGAGCATGATAAACCCTACTTACGAGGACACAGAATGAGGGTTACCTACAAAGGACAAGCTGGCCCTTGAGCGCGACAATACCAGCTCCAGGACCTTATTGAGGCTGCGGTTATCCAGATGTTGTGGAACTCGCCTTTGTGCTAATCTATGTTATGCTTGCATAGCATACGAGAGGCGTTGCATGGCAAAACACGTTGAGGTCGGGCGAACCCTAGAGTCCGCCCGACCCGAACCGACCCGCTTGTTAGGGTTCACGCGTGTCAAATGCATACGCACCATACTTGAATGTCCCGCCCGCCCGACCCGACCCGCCCGTTAGGGTCCGCCCGACCCGACCCCACCCGCCCGTCAGGGCCCGCCCGCCCGACCCGACCCGACCCGCCCGTCAGGGTTCACGCGTGCCCGCTTGTCAGGGTTCACGCGCGTCAAGTGTATACGCACCATACTTTAATGCCCCGCCCGCCCGACCCGACCCGCTCGCTAGGGTCCGCCCGACCTGACCCGACCCGCCCGTCAGGGTCCGCCCGCCCGACCCGACCCGACCCGCCCGTCAGGGTTCACGCGTGTCAAGTGCACACGCACCATACTTTAATGTCCCGCCCGCCCGACCCGACCCGCCCGCTAGGGTCCGCCCGACCCGACCCGACCCGCCCGTTAGGGTCCGCCCGCCCGACCCGACCCGACCCGCCCGTTAGGGCCCCGCCCGCCCGACCCGCCCGTTAGGGTCTCGCCCGCCCGACCCGCCCGCTAGGGTATAACATGAGAGGAGAGATGATCTTTATGTGGGGGTGGAGATGCGGGGGGGATTGATAGCCGCCGCAGGTGGGTGCCTATGCGGGTAGGTATTCTTGGCCTTGCCCTGTTAGACCCTAACCCTAAACCCTAATGCCTAACCCTAACCCTAAGCCCTAACCCTAACCACCCTAAACTCTAGCCCTAACCCTAACCCTAAACCTTAACCCTAACCCCAAACCCTATGACCTAACCCTAAACCTTAACCCTAACCCTAAACCCTGAACCCTAAACCTTAACCCTAAACCCGAAGCCGAACCCTAACCGTAAACCCTCACCCTAACCCTAACCCTAAACCTTAACCCTCAACACAAACCATACCCCTAACCCTAAACCCTAACCCTAACCCTAAACCCTAAACCCTAAACCCTAACCCTAAACCCTAACCCTAACCCTAATCGCTAACCCGTAACCCTAACCGTAACCCTAAACCCTAGCCCTAGCCCTAGCCCTAACCCTAAACGCTAACCCTAACCCTAAACCCTAAGAGCTAACCCTAACCCTAACCGTAACCCTAATCCCTAAACCCTAAACCCTAAACCCTAACCCTAACCCTAAACACTAACCCTAACCCTAACCCTAATCCTACACCTTAACCCTGACCCTAACCCTAAACCCTAACCCAACCCTAAACCCTAAACCCTAACCCGAAACCCTAACCCTAACCCCAACCCTAAACCATAACCCTAACCCTACCCCTATACCATAAAGCCCAATCCTCACCCTAAACCCGAACCCTAAACCCTAACCCGAACCCTAAACCCTGACCCCTCAACCCTAACCCTAAACCCTAATGCCTAACCCTAACCCTAAGCCCCAACCCTAACCCTAAACCCTAAACCTCGCTCGCCCCGGACCCCTGCGGGAAGGGGGGGAGGGGGGTGGGGGGGGTCCGATACCCCCCCCCCCCCTTCAAGAGGGGGGGGGGAGGGGTTCCGAACCCCTTCACCCCTTTCAAAGAGGGGGGGGGGGGGGGGGAGGGGTTCGAACCCCCCCACCCCCCTTTAAAGTGGGGGAGGAGGGGGGGGGGGGGGAGTTCCCAGACCCCCCCCCCCCCTTCAGGGGGGGCGGGGGGGGGTTTTAAAGTCC
This sequence comes from Prorocentrum cordatum, assembly GCA_963575745.1. Lineage (NCBI taxonomy): Eukaryota > Dinophyceae > Prorocentrales > Prorocentraceae > Prorocentrum > Prorocentrum cordatum. Next base: position 822,446 of record CAUYUJ010004669.1, read on the forward strand.
AAGGTGATCCACTGGCGCTCTTTCATAAAGAGCAACGGGCCCTTCGAGGCAACGCCTCGCTATATCGCCAGCGAACGCAAGTGGCCTACCCGGATGTGGTTCAATGGCTTTTTCTGTGTTCTCCAAATGGCGGAACAGGGGGCCCAGACATAATGCAATAAAAACACCCCAATCATTGGACGGCCCTGTTATACACCACGCTGAATCAAGTACCCAGGAAAGACTTGCCCACGGATAACGACTTGAGTGGCCACATTATTGTAGAAAGCTCGGCGATGGCATACAGAAATACAGCGACACCCCGAGACAGGCCAGGCAGTCAATGATCCCGCCGCGGTGCAACGACGGGAGCGCAGCAGCAACGTCGGGCAGGAAGAGCCCCGCACGCTGACAATCCTGAAAGGTGCAGGGGTTGAGGAGCTGACACTCCAAGGATGGGATGCGGTCGAGCATATTACGTTTCCGCACGAAGCCTTTCTGCGAGACCGCAAACGAAAACTGAGCTTGGATCGACGAGGGTTCGGCGCGGGCAGCGGCTATCAGCTCGCCGTCGCGCTTCGCAAGCGAGATCGGCCGAGTAGCACCGGCAGCGCGAGAGGTGTCGGAACATATAACCCCACCGCCATCCCCAGCACCCTCCTCCTAAATAAGAAAACCGTGAGCGAGTCGTTCAAACCTTCTTTCATCCCCTGGCAGTTGAAAAAAAAAGAGTCGAGCTGTAACGAACACTCACGGCAATGGTCACCGCCTGCCTGCCAAGCGGCATGCCCAATGCCATCGGGCAAAGCAGAGAAATCCCGCTTCGCCAACATGACGCCGAAAAACTCGCGCTGAAGCAAGCGCCACTGGATGCCATGCGAGACCTGTCGGACCTCCTGGAATGGCTGTCTCGAGGTTCGGCCCCCGGGGTCGATGAGCATGGGCGGCGCCCCAGCGTTGGGCGCGTTTGGCGGCGCCTTGGGCCCGGGAACCGGCGGGCGCGCCCCCGGGGCCGGGGGCGCGGGCGAGGGCGCGGCGACGACGCGCTGGATGCCAAAGCCTGAAGAGATCGCGCCACTGAGACGGCTCGGGGCCCGCGCGAAAGGCGCGCGGGTTCTCGGCGAAAGAGTCGCTGATCTCAGCGTGCAAGATATCACTGCGCAGGCCTTGCAGGTACCGGTGAAAAGGCACCGTAGACAGAGAACTCGCCGATTTCGCCGTCATAAAACTGAAGCTAGACGGGAAGAGAGCGCGGGCATCTGCCCGCAAGAGCGAAGTTCGTCTGCTGGGGCGCGAACATGAACTCGAGACAGACAGCGACCTTCTGCCTATCGGAAACTGGACCACACCCAATGATGCGCCCGGAGAAGCCGATCTTTGACTTCCCACATGCACTCTGCAAGGTCCAGGATGCGCTCCCCTGGGCCCTCCGGGGGGGCCGGCCTCCAGGACAACCTCGTCAAGCAGAACCTAACTCAGGATGGAACAAAACCCATGTGGGGGTTAAACCGGGCGCCCGACCGATCCAAAAAACTGGATAGACACAAGGATATGATCAGGGGATGTCCGACGATCATGAGCGAGTCCTTGGACGAAGCTCCGGGGCGCTAGAACCAGCGGAGCAGAGCTGGGCAAGTTAGCGTGCCACCAATCAAGCCGCCCAATGCTAGCGACAGCTTCATGGACTTCATATCTGCGAGTGAAGTCATCCTGCTCGACTTCAGCCAATCGAGGAAAACAAATTTCTTTTTAGCCTAGAAGACGTCGAGACGTTCGGCGCTTCTTCAGAAACCAAGGCAACCCGACGTTCGCTCGGCGCCAGGAAATTCCAGTCACCGCCAATGAAAACTGCGGCAGAGTTCAGCCCCATGGCGTGCCTCCAAATCTTCTGAAGGAGCGCCATCTTCAAACTGCGTTTCCGCTGCGGCTCAATATGCGCATTGATCAGGCTGGAGGTGGCCAGCAGGCCCATGGAAAGTGGGGCGGGGTGGGGTGGGGTGGGGGCCTTGCCTTCGCCAATAACCAGCCGACTCAGCTCTTCGTGAAATTGCTCTGCAAGAGACTTGCGAATAGAGGTGGCGACGCCGCCGGCGCAAGGGGGCTAGAAGGGGCCCGAATGAACAAACTCGTGGTAATCCCGCTCGAGACTCGAGAGGTCGGAATCGGAACCGTGGGCTTCCTGCAAGAATGCAACGTCGCTACGCAGATGCAATCCCCCCGCTTTAACCCGAGCGCGTTCCCGCCGCAGTTCGGACCCAGAGACGGCGCCATGAGAGGCGCCTGAACTTCAGGAGGCAAGATTATACGCACGCGCAAATAAACAGAAAGGGCCGCAGGCATCCTGACCGAAACGACACAGGACAGAGGGGGGGGGGGGGGGGGCGAGGGCGGGGGCGAGGGGGGCGACCTCCGCCGCGCGCGGCAAACTGGCATCCTACGCCGCTCCAAAGAGGGAGCGCCGCTTGGTTCACCTTCAACCGTCGAGCGCGCGGGAGGAGCTGTCGAAATAGCGTTCATTTTTCAATTGCATAGACATGCAGCGCAAGGGGCCTCCACGATGGCTGAACGAGCAAGCTCTGCACCAAAACTGGGATCAACTCGGCAATCGTCTTGAAGATGCGGAGCTCCGCGAGCGACTGGAACTGCGGTTGAAAGGCGAACGCCCCGTCTAGCCCGTCGACGAACTGACCAGCTGCATGGCTACTCGTTGAACACTGGATAGCGCGCGCCCTGGTAAGGATTTCAACCGATCCTCATCTCTCGCTTCCACAAACTCGCGTTCTGGAGCGTCGTTCTGCATGCCGCCCCACACTTATGCATGACATAGCTCCACTTCCGAAGCTCGATCGGTTGGCCGCGACCGACACGCACCCGATGAATCGCCCGAGATCTCGTGTCATGCCACAGGGGGGGGGGCAGCCTGAACTGGCCATAGAAGTTGGACGCGCCCTGGTCTGATTCGATCTGAATCACATCGGCCGTCTGCATGTTGCGATTCCACGCATGGCAATGATCGCGATCATAGGGGGGCATGGTCTCCTTCACCTCCTCGAACTAGGCATCCAATTTCGTATGGAGCAGCTCCCTCGGGAAGCCACGAACCCATATCTTCGTCCGGTCGCCCCCCCCCAACTCGCTCTGCAAAATGATGGCACTGCTGCCGCGAAGACGCTTCCGAACACCTCCACTGCCACTGGGATGAACTGAAGCCGCGGCCGAGGCAGACACGGAAGCAACAGTCTGAGACCCAGCCAACTCTGCCAAACGCTCTTCGGTAGCATCAACCGTCCCGCTAACACTACTTGAACTGCTGCCTGGTCCTGAGCCGCCCTCGTAAAGGTCGTTCGTCGCACTCCTGGGGCATGGCCTGCTGAAGCACGCGGGGCTGGCCCCCGAGAGCCAGGAACCGCTCGTCGGTCGCCAGCTGCGCCGCGTTCATCTTGAGAGAGAGCTCGGTGGAGGCGGCTCGGGCCTCGGCCGCTGCAGAGGTCAATTTGTCGATTGCGGCGGTGGTGCTCTTCATCTGCTGCGTCGTGGCCTTTCACATGATCCTTCATAAGCCGCCCGATGTCCCCCAGCGAAAGCGCCATCGCGGAAGAGGAGGCAGCAACTGCCGCGCGAGAACACCATGGGCCTGACGCGACCAAGGCTGGTCTCCGTCAGGGGACGCGGGTGAGAAACGGCCCTGCGGCAGGTGGTCTGAGCCCCCCCTTCGGCTGCGACTAAGCTCAAGCGGCCATGGGCGCCGTTTGAACGTGAGCCAGACTGGCTACGGATGATGGTGATGATTTTGATGATGATGATGATGATGATGATGATGATGATGCGGATGCTGGTGCTGGAGATGTTAATGCTGCTGCTAATGCGGATGCGGATGATGAGGATGTTGATGATGGTGTTGGTGATGATGCTGCTGGTGGTGATGGTTCGTATGATGATGATGCTACTGATGATTTTCCTCGACGTTAGGACTACCATCTGATGTGAAGACATTGCGCACAATGAATTCAGACTTCGATTATCCGTCGCAGAGAGCCAAGTGTCTCGCATTGCCCCGCATGGGCCGCGCTGCCAGGGTGCTGCGCAGAGGGGCCTCCTGCGCAGCGCATGCCGGGCAACGTGAATGTGCTAGCTGAAAAGATGTTCCGCCGCTTCGTCTTCGGCGTTTGTATCGAGCTCGAACTCAGGTGGGGCCTCCGCCTCGAATAGCTCCTGTGATGGCACGGCAGGAGGATGGGTTGGAGGCGCGACGGAGGAGGGAGGGTACACAACTGTGACTGTGCCGCTGCATGCAGGGAGGCCTTCGCCTCGAACAAAAATGACACGGCGCTGGATTGCCTCCTCTCCCCTGCTGCCTGCATCATGCCATGCAGGTTCATTCTGGCGAAAGGCTGGGCTCACTGCTCGAGGGTCTCCAGCCAGTGGCCTACTTCTTCCTCGAGCCATCCCGCTGGGGCCACGCCTCTGCGATGCACCGCTTGGCCCTCGGCCTTGAGGGCACGGCCGATCAGGGCTCGGCCCTCCCATGTGGGCGCGCCGATCACCAGCTTCGTCTTGGTGTCGTCGTGGCACTTCTCCAGGCGTGCGAAAAAGATGACGTCGAGGAGATCCTCCTCGCTGGTCTCGGCCTCCGCCTCGATGTCCTCGGGCTCCGCTCGGAGCAGGTAGTTGCGGATGGCCCCCTTCATGGATCCGCCCACGTCGCACTTGTGCAGTCCTTCCAAGGCCGCGAGCGCGAGGGACGGGGCTGGGGACCCTATCTCCTGCAAGCGGTTCTTGTCCTCTGGGGTGCCGCTCTTCCTGAGGGAGTCCAGGGTGTGCTTGTAGCCCTCCAGCTCCTGCGTGATGGCTATGATCACTGGATGCACGTTGCTCATCGTGTAGGTGTCCGTGCTGATGCTGCTGTTCAGCCTGGTCCTGTGTGTCGTCTGGAGCAGCAGCTTCAAGGCCGACCGTAGCAAGTCCATCAAGTTCTTGTCCTTGCTGGTCCAGACCTTGGGGTTGCGATTGCCTCGGCGCCCGCGGCGTCCTCCGCGGCGGGCTGGGCGTCGGCTGGACTGGTCGGTCTTCTTATCCTTCTCGCCGTTGCCTTCCTCGTCCACCTCGATGGGCGTGGCTGCTGGCGCGGCTGCTCCCCCTTCCACGGCTGGCGTTCGCGGTGATCGGGATCGCCTCTGCGGTGGCGGCGGCGGGCCTGGCTGGCGCGGAGCCTTTGTCCCCTTCTGGCCTGCAGCGGCGCTGGAGGCGGCGCCGGAGCCCTTCGATCCCCGGGAGGAGCCCAGCGGGAGTCGCCACGACGCTCTCTGCTTGGGCGCCACCCCGATCCAGGAGGTCGCACAGGAAGGGTAGGCGCGGAGGAAACATTAGCCGCTCGAGGTGTCCCTTGCGATGTTGCGTGTGCTTCTGCTGCTGGACGCTGTGCTGCTCGTAGCCGTCGTAGTGGTCGGTGCCTCGCTCTGCTGCGTGGGCCGCTGCCTACGATGTGTTCCACCGACTGACGAATGGCGGCGCGCACAGCGGGGGTATCCTCGACGGCAGGCGAGGGGCGGCAGCTGGATGGCGCGGGACGCGGCGGGTGGGCGCTCGGAAAGGCCGTGCGCGTGGTAAGCCTTCTGACGACAGGCTTGAGCATGGAACCCGATGGCGACGGCGGTACATGTCCTAGGACGTGAACTCGGAGCCTTTGCTGATCATGATATTCACGTTGGCATGCATGGTCCAACGCGTAGTCTCGTAAAGGACATGTAGTACATGTTGCTGGGACCCAGGGGTATACATGATGCGTAAGTTCTGGGATGCATCTGCCTGCTTGCCATGCTCGTCGTAAATGTCTAACTGCGTGATCTTGAGTTGGGAATGTAGTTTGGCACGCAACACATTTGTTGTCGATCTGTAACGTGGTCAATACCGCTGGCATACCATGTCCTAGGCTCTTAGATTTGGTTTGATGTGTGGCGAGCTGTTTGAGCGTCCCGAACAGTTTCTGGCACGACTCGATGTTGCACACGAAAGAACGGTTCGTCTCGTCATCGGTGTCCGTCTCGTCGTATGCTGACGCCGAGGGTAGAGAGGAGGTGATCACGCTGGCCTCGGGGGGAGCCCACTGAGTCGTCCAATAGGATGCCCTGAGAGCCCGAACGTCGCAGCTTAGAAAGGCCTCTCAAACCCACTCGTCGTCCCATAAGTTTTTTACAACTCGAGGTTGCCACGCTTCCTGAAAGCTCTCGCCAATCGCGTGAGACGATAGACACGCCAAATCGTCCGCGAGCTGTTTGGCCCACGGGTGCACGTTCGGGTCTGCGGAGACCTCACCCTGCGAATTGAGGGTGCCCGCGCTGACGGGGCGGTTGCTTATGGCCGCCTGCTGCTCGAACTTGCACTTTCCAAAAAAAAAAAAAAAAGCCGCGAGAAAGTGGCCTTGATGAGCGTGTGATCGAATGATGCCCTGCCACCAACTGAGCCTGCGCACGAGTAGTTCGATGGCAGTCGGTGCAACTTGCCATTCAAGAAAAACTTGACGGGTGGACAGGGATCGATGATTGTTGTTCTCATCCTCCTTGCGTGCGGTTCCTCTCATCATTGATCGTAGTTTACGGGCCAGCGAACTGTCGAGTCTATGGAGCTCTCTGGGGGTCAGCACATAGCTTTCCAGGCCCGACCAGACCCTCTTCGCGACATGGGACACGAACGCGAGTCGTTTGGCCTCCCAAGGCCCTCCAGAATACCAGTAGTTGCCCAGACGGCACCACCCAATCTTTCCCGATTGTATGCGGGCCTCGACTTCACGACGATTGTGGTTAGCGACATGTGCATATCCTCCGAGATGAATCAAGTCCTGGACAACATTCCCAGAGATGTTCCGTTCGGCCTCCTTCGCAGCCCCATGGGTGCCCAGTGAGACCAGGGTGTCCTGCTTACTGGTGTTCTGTGCGTAGCCGCCAGCCTCGAGGGCCTGGGAGAGCGTGTTGTTGTCGACCTTATCAATCTGCAGCGCCTGGAGGGACGTGCCATCTGGCACCAAGAGGGTCTTGACTAAATCGTCGATGAAAGCCCCAAGATGCGCATCGTGCTCTTCACCAGTGAAAGGTCAATGTACCTGAAACGGGTTTCCCTGGACCTGGGCCAGCTCCTGGAACCACTGCACAACTAATGGATAAAATGGTTCCATGAAAAGTTCAGGCTCGTTCGAGTCGCCCATCCTACCTCCTGCCCCTGGTCGAAGAGCTATGCTGGCATCAGACGCCTGCAGAAACACTACAGTATCCTGTCGATGCTGCTCAAGGAGGGGATGAACATGTTCGTCTTCGCATCGGAGTGTGTGAGCTGCGACCAGTCGCTCGTGTGAGCCTGTCGCGAATGCGTTCCGCATGCCGTACGACTTACACAGAAAAAAATCTGGCTGCTATCATCTTCCATTCCAAAAAGCTTAGCAATAAGCATGAACGGCTCGCGGCGACGGGAATGAATGCCTCCGTACGCCCACGGTGGTGGGTCGAATTGGGTCCCATACTGAATGAGTCCAATCCTGAGATACAAACGCCAAAAGTGATCGAAACAATGAAGTAAACGCACGCATGCATGAATATCCTGAATCACGTTGCCAGTTTGGCTTTTCCCTATTTTGCCGATAGCGACCGCCTGACTAGTGAAAGCCTGGGCGGGTAGAGATCCACATCGATGGACGCGGGCAAGTAGCGCGACGAAAGTCTGGTTGATGGTGGAGCTGACGTCATGGTCAATCACGAGCTTCCGTCGACTGGGTTGGTAGACTCGCTCGGCGAGCGGGTCCGCGTAATGAAAGTCTGCGGCGCCATGTCCCATCCCTGCCCTTTGAACGCCAGGGCGGGTCAAATGCTGCGGGGCGAGGAGCATGATGGTGAGTTCGATGGGCCACGCCCAAGGTGGATTGTAGCGCCTCCGTTTCCCCCCCCCACAGTCGTTTCTGCAGATGGTCGAGCTCTTCTGCTGCTGTCCCGATGTCATGGAGCTCGGGGGCGCCGGTGTGCTCCCCCACTGGTTGTATGTCGTTCGATTGGGACAGTAATCGTGGAATGTCGGGTCGTCGATATGCATACTGACGTGGGCAGGCGTGGCCGAAAGTCCCCCTTGAACAGCTGGTTGAGTAAGGGCATCTGTGTATTCGGCTGCGGAGGGGCGCGTGGATGGCAGTGAAACGTATGATCTTCGTCGTGGCCCCGTCCGTCGTCCTGCTCGGATGTACGTCAGGCGTGCGACTCGGGAAAGGTCGCGTGTAGCCCGCGCGTCGCGGATGTCCTGGTCAATACTGACTTTCCACCAGTGGTCCATCCAGCGTTGGTGTGTTCGCATTCGTCGTTGGATCTCGCGCAGGGTCTCATGGTTGAAAGGCAGTCGTCAAGCTCGGTAGTCGGCACGCTCTTTAAGCAAGCGGAGGCGTTCAAGTCGTGCTTGTTGGCACCATTGTGGCTGTCCTCCTCCTTCCTTTGTATAATACTTACGACCGCATTCACGAATGATATGGGCGATGAGAGCGTTGTGGCGGGTCGGAAACTGATCCATCTTGACAACTCGGATGACCTTCCTGTGTCTGCCGATCTCGGCGTAGACGTCATTGAGGAAGGCGGCGCGGTGGGCGCCCGGCTGGAGCCCAGCAGCAAGAAGGCCGAAGTCCCAGCGGATGTTGTTGTTCTTGATGTTGGCACCGCTGACAGGCATCTTGATCTGCATGATCACGGGGACGTGATCGGCAACGTGCAGTAGGCTACGTAGTTTGGCGTGGATCTCCCAATTCAACTTCACGTGTTTCACGATCTCCATGAGGTTGTCGTATCCGATGAAGTAGACGATGCGTGATCTGGCTTTGTTGGGCCCGTAGTAGGTGTTGCCCACGTCGATGTGCGCATTGATGGCTGTCAATTGATGGATCAGCATCTGGTCGTGGATAAAGCGTCCGAACTCGGCCTCGTCGCTGGCTTGGTGGCTGCCGATCGCATTGTCAATATGGAGCTGTCGTGATCGTCGTCCTAGTCCTTGGTTGAGGTCTGTGAACATGATGGGTGTGACGCGCGTGGGGGTATTAGTGAGTGTCTGCAATACCCAGCTCCATAGTCGTCGGCATCCTGCTTTCCAATGTTGGTGTTGACCCGCTCCGTTCGGCCTTGGTGGAAAATGCGCTACAATGAGTCGAATGCGGAGCTGGCCTCGATGGAGCTCGACTGCGCCTGCGCGGCCCCGTAGGTCGGGTTGGGGAGGGTGTAGTACCTTGACAATATCTATCTTTCGGAAGTGGCGCTTAGATACCGCAATGCTGCAGCCCGCTGAGCTATTTGTGTGGGCCCCCCTGCCCCATCCGAAGTGGACCCATGCGTGGTGTAGGCTGTCCTCAAGACGGTGCGGGGCGTCGGTAGTGCGTTGGCGTATCCTGGTACCCACGTACATCATGACCTGTATAGCACGGCACGTGTCGGATATGTGGTCGAGGCGTCCTGGCACTCCCTTGAGCGAGAATGGGTTCCATCCCAATATTGCGATGGCCTTCGTAGTGGCTTGGTGTGGGCGTACGTCAGGGTCAGGGCGGCGTGGGGGTTCCAGAAGGCCGGGCGGGGGGGCGTCGGCGGGTCGTCGGGCTGGAAATTCATGTTCAGGTCGTTCGTCGCATGGTTCCCGTTCATGTCGAAAATCAATTCCCGGTGGTAATTCAATGTCAGCGCGCCATTGTTCCACTGGTGGCAATTCATGGTCTGCGTGGTGTGCTCCTGCATGTGCTGGCCCGCCGTGTCCGTGTTGATGTTGAAATTGAAGCTCAGCGTCCAGCAATTCAAGATCGGCTTGTTGTACTCCTGCACGTGCTGGCCCTCTATGTTCATGATGATGTTGAAATTGATGCTCAGCTTCCAGTGGTGGTCCTTCGCAAACTGGGGGTGGATGTGGTGGTGGTGATGCTGGGGTCGGGGCTGGGCGGCGGCTGTAGCGCGGGACTCGTGCGCGTCGTGGTGGGCTCTGTAGTTCCCGTGCTGCAGCATCGGCGTTGTCGTCTGGCTGGTGGTCAGGTGCCATGCGTTCGTCAGCGAGCAGGTCCTGTCGCTCAGCAGGTGCGCGGCGCCCGCGCTCTGGAGCACAGCCTTGGCGGCATGGCTGTCTGCGGGGTGTCGTCAAGCGGCCCTCTGCCTTTCGGGCAAAGGCGAGCGGGCGGTGACTGGAGGCCGCCGCACCTTCGGTGGCCTGAGCCTCGGCGGCCTTTGCTACTGATGATGGTGATGATGATGATGCTGATGATGATGAGGATGAGGATGAGGATGAGGATGATGATGATGATGATGATGATGATGATGATGATGATGACAACGGCGACGATGATGATGACGACGACGAGGATGATGATGATCATGCTGATAGTGAGGATGCTTATGATAGTGAGGATGATGAGCATGACGGCACCGATGTTTGCAAGGGGGAGGGAACCTGAGGATCTAACAGGTCGAGGTCGCAAAGGAATAACGAGAACTGATGATGATAACGATCGCAACGAAGTCGCTGGTTTCAGAAATTATGGTCGTATGAAACAGAGGCTAGATGGATGAAGATGATGGCGATAGTGGCGACAAATATGGTGGTGATGATGATGCTGATGATAATGGCACGAAAGAGCAAGATGGTCCACTGCATCTAAACCTGTTTAGAGTTTAGAACATATGACGATGGCGATGACACTCCTTTGGGCTGGCGGTTGACCGAACATCGGAGGACATCGAGGAGAGTAAGGAGGATGAGGTAATAAGAGAAGGGCATTCACTAATCTGACAAGCTCCCTGGGGCAACGGACCCCCGTGGAAATCGGGCCTTCTCCCCCCTGGAGGAAGCTTCTTGGCAGGAGGATGGCCTGTCCGGGTCCCCAAGGTGCGAGCGGTCCTCTCCCTCTTCCGCTTGTTGGATCGCGCCTCGGTCACGTGCTTGCGCCTGGGTTTCATGAGTTTTATGGGCCCCAGCCACCGCGGGCCCTGGAGGGCCCTCATCTGGTGTTGCTATTCTATGCGGGGCCCACTTGGGGTTGCAGGGGCCCTCTGCTGGGTCCCTGGTGGTCCCCCACCTAGCCTTGACGGCTCTGGTCCACGCCCCTCAGTGGGAGATTTTCCAACTTTTGCAAAAGCAACCTACCAACCTAGAACACACATCAAACGGTCACAAAGAACACGCACACACTCACACCAACCGAACAAACAAACACCTTACCAAACACATGCCAGACGAGAATCCGGGAACACATCAAGCAAATACAAACATCACGATCACGCGCCAACCGAGAACGCAAGCACACACCAAGCAATAATAATGCAAGCGAGACTGGAACACACAATGCAAACGAAATTAACCTCCTAGTCCAACCGAAAAGCATCATCAACCGAACAAAATAATATGGCATCAACTCCAACAGTAATAAACCTCATATTATGTATTCCTTTTTGTTGTTTTTTATAATGAAAAACGAACACAAACAACACTCATCCGACATTAACCGCTGCGGATAATTGAACCATACCCATATTCCAACTGATGTCCGCCACTGTGCCCCCTGGCACGTTGAGGCGTGGTATAATGTCAAGTGCTGTCTGGCAAGGTTTCTGTAATCCTCTCAAGGGCCCCCACCTCCTTGGGAAGCGTCTCGCTGCGTGCACCGACCATGCTCTCGGGGAATCCCTGGGCGGCCATGGCGCCTCCCTGGGGCTCTCCAATGCTTCCATGACAGTCCATGACAGTTCAGGAGGCCCCCAAGACGGTCCAAGAAGGCCCCGAGTCGCTGAACGCTCGCTCGAAGACGCCCAAGATGACCTCAAGATGGCGCAAGAGGCGTCCAAGGCGCCCCAAGAAGCCTTCAAGAGGTCTCCCAAGAGGGCCCCCGAAGTCAAAAATCATTGATTTGCTTTGCATGTTTGAAGGACCTTTGCATTCTCGCCGTTTCGGATTTCCGATGCTTCAAGACGGCCCCAGAGGCCCCCAAGACCACCCAAAAACTGCCAAGGGTGCCTCCAAGAGGGCCCCACGACGGCCTCAGAGCGCCCCAAGACACCCCAAAAGGCGCCCAAGACGGCCCAAGAGGGCCCCAAGACAGCCCCAAAAGGGTCCCCAGAGAGGGACCAAGAACCGAAAATCCGAGCCTTCCGCCCCAAGAGGCCCCCAAGAGGCCTCCAAGAGGCCCCAAAAGGCCCCCAACAGGCCCCCAAACGGCCCCGAAGAGGCTTCAAAACTGCCTCCAAGAGGCACCCGAGAAGCCTCCCAGGAGATTCAAACGAACATTCACTAGGCTTATAACCCACAACCCAGGCACGGTGACGGGACTTGCCGTAGGCAGCTGGATCCGCCGCCCCCTGTCGATTCATCACAGGGGTGCCTGGCGTGCTAGCTGATTTCGGTTTTGGTTTTTATTCTTTTTCCAAAAGAACTCCCCCTGGGGCTCCGGCGCGTCCCGCAGGCCACCCGGAAGACCTGATGGCCCAAGATGGCTTCCAAGATGGCTTCCAAGACGGCTAAGATGGCCCCTGTATGCCTCCAAGACGGCCCAAGATGCGCCCAAGACGGCCTAAGATAGCCTCAAGATGGCCTGAGATGGCCCAAGAGGCCCCCAAGAGGCCTCCCAGACGCTCCAAGAGCTCCTCCAGGAGGGCCCGAAGAAGCAAAAATCATTGATTGACCTTCCGCTTTTGAAGGATTTTGGCATTTGCGTCTTTTCGGGATTCCGACGGCTGAAGACGGCCCAAGATCGCCCAAGAGGCCTCCAAGAGCGCCCCATGACGGCCCAAGAGGCCTCCACGACGGCCCGAAGAGGGCCCCAAGACGGCCCAAGAGGGCCGCAAGACGGCCCAAGATGGCCTCCAAGACGGCCCTGGGAGCACCCCAAGAAGTCCCCAAGTCGGCCCAGAGAGGGAAACGGCTTCCGACGGCGTCAGACGGGCCAGGATCCCACCAAGATGGCCAAAGTTGGCTCAGGCTAGCCGAAGACGGCCCAAGAGGCCTCCAAGAGGGCCCCCAGGAGGGCTCGAAGAGGCCAGAATCGCTGGTATTCCGTGGGTTTTGAAGGATTTTGGCATTTGCTTCTTTTCGGCATTCCGACGGCCCGAGACGGCCCAAGAGACCATAAAGATCGCCCCAAGATCGCCCACGAGGCCTCCAAGATGGCCCCAGAACGGCCAAAGAGGCCCCCAAGACGGTCCCAAGAGGCCCCCAAGACGGCCCAGGAGGCCTTTAAGACGCCCAAGATGGCCTCCAAAACGGCCCTGGAGCATTCAAAGAAGGCCCCAAGTCGACCCAGAGAGGCCCCAAAAACGGCTTCCGACGACATCAGACCGGCCAGGAGCTCACCAAGACGGCCGAAGATGGCCCTAAGATGGCCCAAGACGGCCCAACAGGCCTCCACGAGGGCCTCCAGGAAGGCCCGGAAAGATTGATTTCCCAAGAGTTGTTGAAAGATTGTGGCATTTGCTTTGTTCGGCCTTCCGACGGCCCGAGACGGCCCAAGAGCCCCCAAAGATCGCCCCAAGAGGGCTCGAGTATGGCCTAAGAACGGCCGAAGAGGTCCCCAAGACGGCCCCAGGAGGCCCCCAAGACAGCCCAAGAGGGCTCCAAGACGCTCAAGATGGCCTCCAAGACGGCCCTGGAGCACCCCAAGAAGGCCCAAGTCGGCCCAGCCTCGCCCACCGTGTTCCCCAAAGGCTTTCCAAACCGATTGGGGGAACACATGGTCCGATAGCTTGCCAGGCCTCTGGCCACAACGTTCGGCCACATAGGCGTTTCCAAAAAGGCAGGGGGCGGCGGTGATTCGCCGTAGGCGTCTTCGATACACTTCAGATGCCAACCGAACAACCGAACACACCCAACACTCAAACCGACATGAACCTCATCGAAAAACCGAACAAAACGAAACATACAATCGACATGAACCTCGCAGTCCAACGGACCAACACCGAAAACACACATGTGCAACATCAACATCAACATGACAATGAGTTGAAGACACAAGTCCAAACGACAAACTAACTCATGCTCGAAACCAGAAAGGCTGAAAGTCAACACAAAGCGAAATGAACAACCATTGACAGCATGAAAAAGTTCAAAAAATACCCGAGCTGCGAAAAAAACGCGTCCAACATCAGAAAACTCAAACATCAACAAACAGCGAGCTGAAAAGCAAGGCTTCCAACACCCAAAACGAGAACCGCGCAAAATATCGATGCCCAAAACCGCAACATTGCAACATATTATTTTCATCATTACACAAAAACGCGCACAAGAGCGGGGGGCACAAGATACAAAAGGGCCAAAAGAGACCCCCCCTTGGAGTCATCCGGCGCCGCAAACGCTGTAAGGATCCTCTCAGCTGGGAACTTGTGGCAATCGTAACGTGTGGCTGGGTTCATCGTTTTTATTGGCCAGTGTTGCGACCAGCGAGACCTGCCAATCAGGGAAATCAGGACGGCGGGAGATGAGGAACCAGCAGAGATGGAAAGGACATGGCAGTCTTCGAGCGATGAAACTGATACGACAAAACACCAAACAATACCATTCCCATGGAATCCTTGTCATCACGCCAACCACCTCGACGTCCCCGGTCATCCTTCCAGCCGCTTCCACCCGAAAGGGTTTCATTGCAGATGATTGCTAGCGCGGATACTGAACGGTAGGCTTTTGCAATCTCGATGTGCAACATGTGCTGTTCAACCTGTGCTTACTGCAACACATGATATGTACCCAATGCAACACAACAAATGAAATGCAACACACGTGGTTGCGAAGTGACCGTGAAATCTGCGTAATGCGATTTTCCATGACTCGGGAATCCAGGGGCGGCCAGGCGGCAACCAGCAAATTTGGATAGCAAAGGCTGGCGGACCCTGTGAACACCAGAAAATCACAATAACGAGGGCCACTGGGACGCAAGACCCTAGTGGCGGTCTACAGGAACTCGCATAAACGAAGGACCCGCGACCTCCTGGGCGGCCATCAGGAAATCGCCGCAGCCAGGCATAATTCTTCTCTGCGCAACAAAAAGCACTGAGTACAAACACGGTATGGTGGGAAATTCTCGCAGAAACAGCAAGGCAATACTGAAATCGACGCTCAATCCGAAACCGACTATGGTAACAGAAAGACCAAAGAGCACTGACAGCATCAATCAATCAGCATGGAAGCGACAATCAGAACAATGATGTTGGGCAACAGGAAGCAAACTAACGTGGGCGAGGCCAACAAATCATAGTCCCTCGAAACCGAAGTTGCTCTAGAAACATGGGCAATCGCTTCCTGACGGAATCCCCATTCCTCCCCGCAGCTCAAAGATCTGAGGGGAGCAGCTCGTACCTGCTCAGCCCCTTTCATGACGAGGGTCAACGGTTTGCCGGCGATCTTCTGACCTGGGCCCGCGCTGCGTTCTGGCAAGCGGCCGATTGCGACAACAGGCGTACGCGAACGCGTGCGCTTGCAGGAGACTGGCGTGCCAGGGCGGATCAGTCTGCAAATTTCCTTCCCCCCGCCTCCGCGCCCGCGTTCCTGATCCTCGTCGCCCTCTTGCAGGCCTGGCTTGGCTTCAGCCTCTGAACACTTACAAGCAGCTGCTAACTAGGGCACCATGCATCTTATAAACGAGCCTACAAGAAAGTCAAGGAAAGGGCGTCCATGGTTTCCGCGCTCCTCTTTTTCAGACCCTGTCTCCCGTTGGAAACTCGTCCAACATAATGCCTATTGCAGTGATGCCACAGCTCAGAACCCCCAAAAGCAGAAGTAACTATAATGCAAAACAGAAATTCCACGACTTCGCGCGGACCCCTTCATATCATAGACTCTGCGTGCGCCTCAACGCAGCAAAACAGACGGAGATGAGGCCACTCACCCAAACCTCATGTGGCGCCGGGTGCACTTCGGGCAAACCGATACTGTAGAAGTTTGGGTCCCGACCTTACTGCCACGTCTCGACACACACACACACACAGTAAGCCAACCATGGCGTTCGTAAAACAACGTTGATCTCACTCTGGCGCGCCCGACGTAGGGGGCCAGGGAGAGAGGGGGGCGCGACATGGCCTGAGGCATATGCTCGGACGATTGGGGACTATGGACTATGGGACGCGTTGATAGAAGAAAACACGTAATAACAACAAGGGCACAACTAATAAAAATATGAGTAAAAAAGACGAAGGAGAACAGACACAACAAAAAACAGAGGAAATACAAAGAGAGAACAAGCATCGGAATACGAAACACAAGAAAACATATTACATCGCCGCGGCGGCAAAGAGGCTCTAATCACCCTCCAGCGGCCGAAGCCCTTCGGCCTTAGCTTCACGCTGAGCCAACCTGCACTCCCGAGTCCATTCGACCGCCGAATCGGGCGAAGCACAACCGTGCGGGCGAGCAACGTGGGCCAGGTCCAGGAGAGGGACTGACACCCCGCACTGGTGGGAGCTGACGGGGCCCCTGGACCCATCCGAAGGCCGAGCCCCGGGGGCCCGCAGCCGAGTCCCGGCGAGGGCTCAGCCACAGACGACGGCTCAACAGCTCAACATCGCCGCCCCCGGACGCTACAGCACTGGGCCCCGTCAGCTTCCCCTGCAGCCGACCAGCATCCTCTTCCACAAAGCCTCGAAACGCAGACAGCCTGGGAGGAGAGCGAAGGGCCGAGCGTTGAGGGGACCTATACGGAGGCGAGACCTCTGGGTCTTTAACCCTTGGTGCTTGGGCCCCGCGCAGGCTCGCACAGGGCTTTTACCAGGGGGGACCCGTAGGCCAACCGACACCCCGCAGGCTTTGCAAACATTCAAGCGCTGTCCCTCAGGCCCCATCCACATCACACTTGACCACCGGATGCCCTTGAAACAGTCGCGGCCTCCAAGGAATGTCCCCAAACTCCACCCCCCCACACATCAATCGTCTCTGGCCGCGGCCCGTGCACGGGAAAGAGAGGGGCCGGGGCCGCCTGCTCCCACCCAGTATCATATTGAGCATGAGTGGTCGCTTCAGGGTCTGCCGCTTCAGGGTCTGCAGCTGCGACCATTTCGGTGTCCAAGGCCATATTTCACCGGCCCAAGCGTGGATGAGACCCACCCGCTGCACGAGCATGCTGGCCATGCTTTCACACGCTTCAACAAGAGAAACCCTTTCGGCCGGTGCCTCCCAAGAGCAAGGCCAGTTTTTTTGCCCGGCGGTCAGCGAAACGGTTGCCGCATTTGTAACGCGTGTCAAATAATGAAGCATCAGTCGACCGAACACGCGCGAACCTTAACGGGTGGATCGGGTCGAACGGAAACAACTCGGTGCTACGGCAGTCGAAGCATCGGCGCCAGAGGACACCTCTAGCACGCATCGCGTGCAGCAGCAAATCGTAGTTTTGCCTTTGGCATGCAAACGGCGTTGGCTCCAGCGCGCCCCACAATTCACAGAACGGAAACCATCCACGTGCCTCTTCGCCCAAAGCTCTGAAGTCTTCGCAAACTCTGCAACCGCGGGCCCCCGGTGGACCTCAGAAACCCAGGGGCCGCAACACCTCCTAATATCTGCGGCGTCAGATGCAGCGCGCGCGGAGGCGCGGACTGTCAGGCGCGCTGCCCCAGGCAAAGGACAGCAGGTCGATCTCGCGCCGGCGATGATCGAGCAACAAACTACGCATGGTGAGCTGGCAATCGGCGCCCGCCAGGCCCAAGGCTGCAGCCTAGACTCCAGGACTGGTCAGCGCACTGGGTCCAGGGCCTCGCACTGTCCAACATCTTCAGCGCGTCCGCGTGCGCGGAGGCGATCGCATCCGACTGCAGGAGACCGTCGCGCTCTCCGACCGCGCGGGCCTCGGTGGCCTCCGCGGCGAACGCCGCGAATGGGGCCCCCGGGCAGCGCGCGCGGCACGGCGCGGACACTGAAGCCGAGGCATCTGCCTGGAGCCAGCCCCCCCTCCGAGCGGATGGCGCGCATCCTGGGGCCGCCCAAGTCGCCGTCCGCAACGCCCGTGGCCGCAGACCCCGCGCTGCCGCGACGCAGAGCGAGCCGCGGCGTAGGTGGCGAGTCCTGGCCCCTGCTGACTGCAGCAGCTCGATCTTGGCCGCCGCCCTGGCGGCCTTAGCCAGCTCCTTGATCTTCTCCGACACCCGCCCACCGCTGCTGCCATTGCCGTCGCCGCCGCGGCGCCTCTGGCCAGCGTGTCCGACAGGGCCGAGCTCGGCCCGCTGTTCGCCCGGCGCCCGCGCCAGCTCCGAGTCCGGGGCCACCTGGCCCACGCCGCCCAAGTTGACCTCGAGACCCTGCGCTGCAAGCCCTCGAATAGGTCGCGGGCGGCAAGGCGCAGCTGGCTGCCCACCAGGCGCACTGCGCCCACTGCCTGGGGGGGGTCGACGAAGCTCCGCGCGCGCGAGCGAGCGAGCACCTGCGGGCGACGCCGCGCGGCAGCGCGCGCGCCGGCAGCTGCCCGACGCCTGCCGCGCGCGAGCAGCCCGTCGCCGCACCCCAGGTGGCCTCGACTACGGGCCCGGATCCCTTGCCCAGCATGGCCCCCCTGGGGGGGCGGCAGCTGGGGCGGGGGGCCCGCGGCGACACCGGCGGAAAGTCAGTCTCCACTGCCTGTTTGCAGAGCTCCTCGTGGCCGATGATCTCACTGGCCCTTCGCGAGGTCGACGGCGACGGCGACGGCGCCGGACGCTAGACCAAACTTTCTGAGCGAAAGCCGCCATCATGTTGCGCGCGAGCCCCGCCATCTCACGCGCGCGTCTGCCCGCGCCCCAGTGGAACGAGCGGTCGACCCCGCGCCCCCAGGCCGCGCCGATGGGCCGGCATTCCAAGAGGGCCCCAAGTCGATTCAGAGAGGCCCCCCAAAACGGTTCCCGACGACGTCGGACGGGCCAGGGGCCCACCAAGACGGCCGAAGGTGGCACTAAGATGGCCCAAGGCGGCCCAAGGCGGCCCAAGAGGCCTCCAAGAGGATCCCCAGGAAGGCCCGATGAATGTATGAAGGATTCTGGCATTTGTTGATGTTCGGCCTTCTGACGGCCCGAAACACGGCCCAAGTGCCCTCAAAGATCACCCAAGAGACCCAAGACGGCCCCAAAAGGCCCCCAAGACGGCCGAAAATGCATCCAAGACGCTCAAGATGGCCTCCAAGACGGCCGAATAGCCCTCCAAGACGTCCTCCAAAAAAACCGGAAAGGGTCAACATGGCCTCCAGGCGGCCAAGATGACCTTCAAGATGCCCACGTCTTCCCCGAAGGCTTTCCTAATCGACTCGGGGCTAAGATCTGATTTCCCGCAAACTGATATTTGGCGAAGGCGCCAAACCAAAATGCCTTGCAAACGAACATCACATTGTGACATATGCTTACTTGGCGGAGGCGCTGAGCGTTTCTCCCGAAACTTAATAAAACAAAACATTTGTTTTTTGTGGCATCGACGCGGCCGGATCTGGATGGGCTGGCGGGGGCACGTTTTGGCCCGCGGGCGCGCGAGGACGAGTCGAAGGCCGAGCATGCCAAGGCGGGCCGCGCCCGTAGCAAAGGGAACAGTGAAGCGAGCGGCGGCAGGCGAAAGGGAAGTACAGCATTGCCACCCGGCCTGCGAGCAGCTACCGAAGAGCGTGCCGAAGACGATCAGCACGAAGTCCCAGGCAGCAGACTTGCCGAACATGAGGAACTTGAAGCGCCCCGGGCGCGGGCAATGATGCGCCAAAATGGCGCGACAGAGCCAGGCAGAGGACGAGGTGGATCACCTTGCCGAACGACACGAACACCACCGTGTCAGTGCGGGGAACGCAGCCAAAATGGCGCGGGAGAAGACCCCCAGGTGGCCGAAGTGCGAGTAGCGGTGCCGCCGGGCTGGCGGGGACACTTTTCGTCGCGGCCGCAACCGGAAGCGCAGGCGGCGCGAAGCGTCAAACATTTCGGCTTTGCTTTGGGCTAGACTTCACGGCGCAATTCGCGGCATTTTTGATGGCGAAGGCGCCACGGGGGCCCCGCGATCTTTCGACAACGGCCCCTGGGACACTCCCCAGGCCCCGAAAAAACCCAAGAAGAGCTGAACAATGGCCAATCACACACAGGAGAGACCGAACAGACCCGAACAACCTTCCAAGAGAAGCTCTTAGTGTAGTTTAGTTGCGCGGAATTTCACCCAACCATCGAAGTTCTTCTTTTGGCTCTACAACTGTCCCATGTTCCCCGCTGGGCGGAACAAAACAACTTGGCATGATAAACGTTGGTGGGGGGCGGTCGCATAATTTCTTGCAAACAAGTTTTGAGCGCCGCGCTTCTCAATTCGGAAGGGGTCTTGGCCAAAAGTGCCGCACGGGAAAAATGCTTCAAAACATTGACTGTAATATGCCCCGATCTCTCATACTAACATGTTTACGATGTGATGATCCACGCTGACATGGCGTGCTTAAATATGCTATGTCATGGCGAACCATGCGATGATATGCTGTTATGGTATGCTGTGAGGCGGTATCGTATAATGATATGTGTTATGCTGTGATCGTGCCAAGATAGCACGGTAGGTTGTGCTATACTCTGCCATGCCCTGGTTTGTCGCGATATGATTGTTATGATTATGACCCAATGTTTGCCGTGTAGCCGTGATGTCGATGCTACGTGCCTCTTTGCTGCTGCGTCGTGGCGCCTGGACGGCATGACGCCGTGACGTCACCCACTCGGGCCTGTCTGGTATGCGGGGTGTCGACATTCGTCGAGGACGCGAGGCGGGGTACTCAAGGATCACAAGGATCCTGTGGGGTCTAGCGACTGAGGTATAACGGCGTCGTCATTCGTCCAAGACGCGAGGCGGGATACCCAAGGATCACAAAGATCATGTGGGGTCTGGCGACCGCGGTATGGTGTCGTTATTCGTCCAAGACGCGAGGCAGAATACTCTGGGATCACCGGCATCCTGGAGGGTCTGACGGCCGCGGTTACGCAGGGTGGGCAGACGGGAGTTCTACCCGGAAAATATAACATACCCGACCTGTCGAGTGGGGGAAGATTAGGTCAGCAGCGCCGACGGCCGGCTGGCAAGCAGGCGCGCGGGCGGGGCAGCCGTCGAGGTCGGAGCACGCCCTCTTGGCGTCGTAGTAGCTCGGGAACTGCAGGGTGGCTTCGCCCGAGGACGCCTCGTCCTCCGACGTTGGTTGGCGGCGCGCGCACCAAGGGGTGTAGCGGGAAGAATAAGCAGTGATCCTGCCGATGGCCCCAGAAAGTGCAGCCTATGCAGGGCAATATGCAGGGCGCGACCCAAAAATGGGACCCAGTCGTGTGGGGCCCTGTCGTGTGCGGCCCCATCGCCGGGGACACTATCGCAAGGGATCCTGTCGCATGGGGCACCACATTGCGAGGGACATCCGATCGACAAGGCAGCTCTTAAACGGGCCAACTTCTCGTGCAGGACCCCACCGTGTGAAAACCTGTGGTGTGGGGCCCCATAGTTTTTGACATGCGACACCTACCATGTAGGACCCTTGGGCTGGGGCCACACGATGGGGCCCCACGATAGGGAGCAACGGAGACAGTTCATCAGAGAGCAAATGAAAGCCCAAGCGCAAGCACGATTTAAAGAACTGAGCTATGCAGAAGATTGCCCCAGTCGACTTCTGGATCCAAGGGCTGCTCCCAATACTACCTAGAAGGACTTACTTGCGACATCCGATTGGCGTCACCCAAAACGGCCTGTGGATCCTGTGGAAGGGGGGAGGTAAATCTAGAGTAATGCAGATTTTGATACACCGACGTAACACATTCGCCCTTCGGAATGCCGCTTTGATTTTTCGGGCGCCTCGGATGGCCTTGGCTCGCCAGGTCCCTGGATGCAGAGCGAGACCCCATGGGCTAGAAGTAATGCTACTAGAGGCTTACAAAATGAATGGTGTGAACACATACTTTTTGGCGGCCTGGCTGTGCCCGTGATAGTGGGCCAGGGCCGTTAATGTCAAAGTTGTCATAGCCGAGGTGCCAACCAAACCTCACAAGAAGTGCTCATGTTCAAATTCATGGACCCGGAACGGGCCTGGTCAAGTGGGATGTCAGCATCCACATAATGGCCAGCGAGTCGACTGACGATCAACATAGAACAAACAAATCCAAAATGGCCAACATTTTCGGCCCTGCCATTGGATAGCAAATTCAACACAGCAGAGAAACATTCACCAACCAGGTGCAGGTAACCTCGAGGTGACCACGGGATGCTTGGGAGACACGAGATGCCATAAGCCACAACACATCGAGTGAAATCCTGAGCGCCACCCCGTGAAGGAGGCACAACTTACCACGCGACAGAATAAATGGAACACCATGAAAAACCGAGCGCACTTGTGAACACCTCAACAAACATAAACTGGCTCTGTTGCATTCGTGTAAAAAGTAATCTTGCTGGAACCGTGTGCGCCTGCTCGGGGAAGCGACGCCTGTGTACCTGTGCCCATCGCCATCTCCTTGCGCTCCCTGTCCAGGTGCGGTGTGGACAGAGCCGGCTCTCCTCTCCCTTTCTTGTCCTCGTCGATGTGTGGTCGTCACTCTCCGTCAGCTCCGCCACCCCACCCCCTCTCTCTTGGCAATTGGGGCCTCGGCCGCACCAGAAACAGCACCATCAACGTGAAACTTGCCGCACATGATCGAAGCCATCTGACTCCCAATGCGAAAGCCAATGCCGCATTTGTCTTGCCCGGTGGGCGCCCGTGGGTGCCTCGCGGGCGCCTCGCGCCTGGAGGGTGTGCCGAAGACTCGCAGGATGCCCCCCCCGTGGGCGCCTCGTGGGCGCCCCGATAGCTTGCAGCACATAGCTTGCACCACATGGCTGACACCACACAGCTTGCACAACATAGCTGCCACCACGGAGACTACACGACCTAGCGTGCACCACGTAGTGCACCACACAGCTTGCACCGAAAAGCTTGCACAAAACTGCGTGCGCCAAGTAGATGGCACTGCGTAGCTTGCACCACGTGGCTGACACCAAATAGCCTGCACTACGTACAGTCCCCCGCATGGCTTGCACCACATCTGGGCACAGCGTAGCTTGCACCGATCAGATTACAACGCGTAGATTGCCTTGCACCAAGCAGCTTGAACCGCATAGCTTGTCTGACACCGCATGGTATTACCACATAGATTGTACCACGCAGCTTGCACCCCGTACTTACGGTGTGGGGTCCACACTGACAAACATTGAAAACACATTGTTGTTGCATGTTCTCGGCCCCGCCGGGGGGAACCCGAACTGGCCCTAACAACTCCTTTGTGCCAAGATGGTCCTCGAGTCCGCCACCTTGCATCCAGAAGCGTCCAAGAGGCACCAAGAGGTCTCCAAGAGGTCCCCAGGAGATCCCCGAGACGCCCCACCAAGCCTCTTCAGGGGGCCTCCAAGAGGCCCCCAAGAGGCATCGCAAGAGGCCCAAATAGACATCCAAGAACACTCTGGCCCACAACCCGAAAAAAGTGGCGGGATCATTTCGGGATGGGCCGAAGACCACTAGATGCATGTGCTCGCAAATTGGCCCTGGCGATACTCTGGAAAGCCTTCTCCCTCAACCTGGAACTGCCACAGCCGCGTCGGAGCGGGCGGTCCTCTGTCGAAGCCATCTCGATCTTCTCGATGGTCTTCGTCTGATGAGGACGTCAGCACGATATGTGGACCAGAGTGGGAGGGAACCCAGAGATCGACCACCAATGTTGGAAAAGAGGGCCAACTTTGCCAGATTCCGCTTGACTGTGGAATTACTTTCGACGGGACCAAACACAAGGTGAATACATCAACTCCTGCGAGCTGCTTCTCCGTGGTGTCTTGGCCAGAAAAACAACGACCACGACGAAGACGACGACGGCAACCAGCGGCGACGACAACGACATCGACAGATAACGATGATGACGACGATGACGACGACGACGACCAGGCATAAGACGGTGACGACGACGACTGGCGGAAACGACGACGACGACAACAAGTGGCGCCGACAGCGACAACCGCGGCGACAACCGCGGCGACGAGCGGCAGCGACGAATAACAAACATTAGTAGCAGAAGTAGGAGTATTAGTCGAAGTATAAGTAGCAGCAGTACTCGTAGCACCGGTAGTAACAACAATAAGAGCAATACTAGTCGCGCTCCAAAAAAAAACCACCTGGTTCAGCCTAGAACCGTCCTGGGCGGTTGTGTTACCGTTTTGTACTTAGGGCCCTTGACAATCTAGGGGTCCGAACAAAAACGCGACGTCTGAGCGTTCCTAATGTAGGAGAGAGCGTGATCCACCGCCGCTCTACTGTGGAAAATTGCCCACCTTTTCCTCCGGAGCCCGGGGGTCGCCCCCCCCCTCCGAAAATCCCCCCCCTCCCCCCCCCCCCCTCCCCCTCAACCCCCCCCCCCCTCCCCCTCTCGGAAAACCGGGGGGGTCACTACCGGTTCGAACCCCCCCCCCCCCCCTCCGGATTCACTACCGGTTCGAACCCCCCCCCCCCTCGAAAACCGGAGGGGATCACTACCGGTTCGACCCCCCCCCCACTCACCGCCAGCAAACGACTCCCGGTCCCTACCACCGTCCGCATCACATCCCCCACTGTTGTTCCCAGCACCACTGTCCTCACCACCACTGTCCCCACTGGTTCCACCACCGTCCCTACTGTCCCCACCAGTGCCCCCACCACTGTCGCACTGTCCCCGCTGTCCCCAGAACTGTTCCCACCACGGTTCCACTCTCCCCACTGTCTCCACGGCCCCAACCACTGCCCGACTATCCCCTGTCCCCACTGTCCCACTGACTCCTCCGCTGTCCCCACTGTTCCCACCACTGTCCCCACTGTCCCCACTGTTCTCCCATTGTCCCACCGCCGTCCTCGCCACCGCCTTCACCACTGTCCCCACCACCATTGTACCCTCCACTGTCCCACTGTTTCCACCTCATTCCCATTGTCCCCACACCACTGTCCCCACCACCACCGTCACCACCACTGTCCACTGTCCCCCCCTGTTCCCACCATTGTCCCCACCACTGTCCCCACCACTACCGTCCCCACCACTGTCCCACTGTCCCACTGTCCCCACCACTGTCCCGCTATCCCCTCACCACTGTCCCCACCAACACCGTCCCCACCACTGTCCGCACCCCCACTCGGTTTTCGAGGGGGGGGGGGGTTCGAACCGGTAGTGACCCCCCCCGTTTTCGAGGGGGGGGGGGGAGGGGTTTCGGTAGTGGAGAAAGGGGGGACCCCCCCCGATGAACTGGGGGGGGGGGGGAGGGGTTCGAACCGGTAGTGACCCCCCCCGGTTTTCCGGAAGGGGGGGGGGGGAGGGGTTCGAACCGGTGACCCCCCCCGGTTTTCCGCCAGCAGCGGTAGACCACGCTCTTTCTAATGTAGAACCTGGAAGCGTTTCATGGTCCGTCGCTGTGGGTTCTCCTTGTATACCACTTGTTTTGTCTTCTTGTCGAAATATGTTCATTGTCTTCTTTGCCGTCTTCGCTCCCGCTCTCCCGTTCCTGCTGCCTCCTGTTCTGTCCGTTCCGCGCGCACATGAAACAAGGCAAACAACAACAGGCGAGAAAAAGGCCCACAGGCCCCGCGAGCAGCCAGCAGAGAGGGCTGGAGAAGAGGGACAAAACCACGTAATGACAACACGACAGGGAGGACAAGACACAAGGATAATAAACGGGGGACGTCGTAGACGGCAACAAATAAAAACGCCACCACCTGATATGATAACGCTTTAGGGGGAAAACAGATGGAAACGCAGAATCAACGAACAGATTTCAGAGCTTCGAATATTTTGCTGGGGCGTGATCGGTATAAACAATACGTCTCAATACGCCCGCGACATACTTAGGACGAGCGGAATATAACTAGCAATTATATTGTGGGCCGCTGTGGTACCAACGATATAATCAATTCCGGAAGGTGCAAAAGTTGTAATGCACGTGTTACTTCTTGGAGTAGCATCAGTAGTCGCAATACAAGTAGTAGTAGTAATGGTAGTAGAGATGGCAGTAGTAGTAGTAGTAGTAGTAGTAGTGGTAGTAGTAGTAGTAGTAGTAGTAGTAGTAGTAGTAGTAGTAGTAGTGGTGGTAGTGGCAGTAGTAGTGGTAGTAGTGGTAGTAGTCGTCGTCGTCGCCGTGGTCGTAATCGTACTCGAAATAAGGATAATCGTCACAGTAGTTGTGGCATTAGTAATTGAGCAGTCATAATACTAGAAATCGTTTGGGTAGTACGAATGAAAATACAAACCGAAAAAAGGGCTAGTAGTAGTAGTAGTACTACTAGTAGTAGTGGGAAAAGTAGTAGTAGTAGTAGTAGTAGTAGTAGTAGTAGTAGCAGTAGCAGTGATAGTAGTAGTAGTAGTATTAGTAGTAATGGTAATTGTCGTAGCAGTAGTCGTAGTAGTAGTAGTAGTAGTAGTAGTAGTAGTAGTAGTAGTCGTAGCACTAGTAGTATTAGTAGTAGTAGACCTACTACTGCTACTAGTAGTACTAGTAATCGTAATACTTATGGTAATGGTCGTATTACTATTCGTAGTAGTAGTAGTAGTAGTAGTAGTAGTAGTAGTATTAGTAGTAGGAGGAATAGTAGAAGTAGTAGTAGTAGTAGTAGTAGTAGTAGAAGTAGTAGTGTTAGTAGTAGTAATATATGTAGCAGTACTCGTAGTAGTAGTAGTAGTAGCAGTAGTAGTGGTAGTAGTAGTAGTAGTAGTAGTAGTAGTAGTAGTAGTCGTAGTAGTAGTAGTAGTAGTAGTTGTAGTAGTCGTAGTAGTAAAGGTAGTAGTAGTAGTAGTAGTAGAAGTAGTAATACTAGTCGTAGTAGTAGTAGTTGTGGAAGTAGTAGTAATAGTAGACATAGTCGTAGTGCTGGTAGTAGTAGTAGTAGTAGTAGTAGTAGTAGTAGTAGTAGTAGTAGTAATAGTAGTAGAAGTCGTAGTAGAAGTGGCCGTCATAGCCGTAGCAGTAGCGGTAGTAGTGGTTGTAATACGAATAGTAATCGTAAAAGTACGAGTAGTAGTAGAAGTGAAATGGGTACAAGTAGTAGTAATAGTAGTAGTAGTAGTAGTAGTAGTAGTGGTCGAACTAGTAGTAGTAGTAGTAGTAGTAGTCGTCATAGTAGTAGTAATAGAAGTAGTGGTAATGATAGTAGTAGTAGTCGTAGTAGTAGCAGTAGTAGTAGTGGTAGTGGTGGTGGTAATAGTAGTAGTAGTAGTAAGAGTAGTCGTGGGAGTAGTAGTAGTAGTAGTAGTAGTCGTAGTAGTAGTAGTAGTAGTAGTACTAAAAGTAATAGTAACACTAATACTAGTAGAAATAATAGTAGCAATGGTAGTCGTACTAGTAGTATTAGTAGTAGTAGTAATAGTAATAGTAGTAGTAGTAGTAGTAGTAGTAGTCGTAGTACTAATAGCAGTAGTCGTAGTAGTCGTAGTAGTAGTCGTAGTACTAGTAGTAGTAGTAGTAGTAGTAGTAGTAGTAGTAGTAGTGGTAGTAGTAGTAGTAGTAGTAGTAGTAGTAGTAGTAGTAGTGGTAGTGGTAGTAGTAGTAGTAGTAGTAGTAGTAGTAGTAGTAGTAGTAGTACTAGCACTATAGTAGCAGTCGTGCTTGTAATAGTGGCACTGACAGTTTAAAGCTGGTCGGGGCCCAACCAGATGCTTCGCTTAAAGCGAAACATACGTCCAACCCTGTCGTATCGTATTAACGATCGTGCCAGAAGTAGGGGGAGCCGCGTGGGCGACGACAGTGCGTTTCAAGAGTAAAAGGTGAGGTGGAGCCTTATCTGTTTCGATGTAAATTGGCGGACCGCGGCGCGGCCCGGTCAAATATTGAGCAAGGACCGACCGTCCCGGCATTCCTATTCTCCTACCACGAAATGGTCTAAAAACCCAAAATTGTTATAAGAACACAAACACCCGATGTGCTAAATCAAGACAATCACAACTATATATGTTCTAAGAACATTTCGTGGGAACCACAACAAGTTCTTAAAACATTGTTTGGTGGGACCCTAAGCGAGCCCGGACGTTTCGCCACTGCTTTAAAATAGGTGGCCGGACACTGGGCCAAATTGGCCGCGGACAAACGCCCGTCACCTCTCGCTGTTGCCCTTCCTCCTTCAGAGTCGGGGGGGAAATACGAAGCGCGAGTCCGCTTCTGGCCTTGCTCAGCGAAGCAAATATACTACACAAGAATAGCAGCAGCCGGCGGGCTCAACCTAGGCGAGTTGCCCCGCAGCTTACTAATCCTCAAGCGGCTCAAACGATCTCGTCTGGCCCGCCCTGTAGGGGTGTGTCGTCTCAATTCGTGCCTGAAGGACTGTACTCCTTCCGTGCTTTGCAGGAGCAGGTCTCTGTCGATGCCCCCGTTGGTGTGACCATCCGCAGTCATATCGCGAGTGTCGCGCTTCTGCGCACAATGCACGATACCGCGCTCCATCATTTGCCGTATACGCTCAGCCGTTTCCTTCAGGTCTTTGCTCGACAAGGATTTGAAGACGTACTCTGCATCAGTGGTCAAAGTGACCTTAATGCTCGGGCCGCCAACCTCAAGTGTAACCTTCAGTTGGGCGGGTGTCAGCGGCCCTGCGTGAAGTTCGTGTAGCGTGACATCCGTCGGATAGCAGTCCTCCATGTTGTGGACTGCTGCCAGTGTTTCAGCTGAGTAGCTCGAGCGGACATGCAAGCGACGAGACTCGCACTGCGCGTCGGCAAGATGGACGACGGGCTTACCAGCATGCGCGTGTCCACGCATTAGCAGGTTCGCCCCGCGAATACCATGGCCTTCGATTTCCTCGTCGGCATCGCCGTTCAGGCGACGGTAGCCGGAGTCGCTATGCAGATTGACCTCGCCCGTTGGTGTCACCGCATTATAGACGATCTTTTTAGGGCAGGCCTGCGGCATCCTGGTGATCGCGTTGCGTCGGACGCGCTGTAGCGATGCAACATGTACCATTAACCGCACTTGCGTGATAAGGGCGTAAGCCATAGCGCCTCTGAGGCTGACAGGCAGGTCAGCGACCATCTTACATCTTCGATGCCTCAGCCTCTGCGTCCGTGAGTTCGCGATGCTGGATAGGACGGAGCTGTTTTATATATTCGTCTGGATCAGAAATAAGATCACCGTTGCTGTCCTGGGCAAAAATCACAGCGCAGTTGGTATATGCGCGCTTGTTCACTTTACATTTCCCAAATGTATCCTCAACGCATTTGATGCACTTCTCGATGGTGTCCTCGGTGCCGGCCACGTGTCTATCATCGACATGTTTGGCAGCATGAGGGGCAGGGTTCGCCTCGAACTCCTCGTCGCAAGACGTGGGTCTGAATCCAAAGCCTCTCGTGCTCCCTCTGAGCTTCAGTGGGAGGGCTCTTGGTGCATCTTTGGCGCCCGCGCCTGGTTGAAGGTGCTGTAGACAACGTCATGACTCGCCATGGCGCTCGAATCCTGGGGGAACTCTGAGCACCGATGCCGGGCAAGGCGGCCACGTAAAGCACGCCGCGCGTTCATGTTTACCAGTCGCTTCAGCG
Source organism: Prorocentrum cordatum (assembly GCA_963575745.1). Classification (NCBI taxonomy): domain Eukaryota; class Dinophyceae; order Prorocentrales; family Prorocentraceae; genus Prorocentrum; species Prorocentrum cordatum. The sequence goes on from CAUYUJ010004669.1 coordinate 851,884, forward strand.
AGCTCTTGACACGCAGGACCTTCAAGAAGGCCACGTTGATGTCAAAGGAAGCTATGATCCAATGCTCCCCGCGCGCAGCCGCGCTGGCGTGCAATCGACGGCGTGGGCGCCGCGCCATTCCTGGGAACGTTTCTACGTCGAAAACTTCGATGTCCATGAAGCCCCGATGTACCAGGCGCAATCTGGTGGCGCGTTCCATCTCGCCCTTTTCGTTCTTGACGAACTTCCATGTGTATGGGCACCTCGAAGTCGTGATGTTTGACGCATTGGATGTGTCTTGCATTTTGAAACACTTTTTGTCAAATCAGGTATAATTCAGTATATAGGGTTTTCGATATCTTGACTGGGCTCGCCTGAATGTCTGCCTTCGTGAGAAGGTCGTCTTCCTTGACGACTGCAGCTCATTTGGCTGCAACAGACACATCTACTCGCATCGTTGTAACACGGTCGACGGTCAATCTATTATGTTGTTGTTCGGATACGGCGATCTTCGACATGTCTGCCGTAAAACAGACACATACATATTGTCCGTGCTCGTCGGAGTCCAATGCGGTGCCCGCCGCGGGAGCGCGCTTGCCCCACACGTTTCCCCTCTCCCGCGGCCGCCTCTCTCCCCCTTCCCTTCCTCTCCTCTTCCGTCCGGGACAATTCGCATTGCCGTCACCCGGACTGCTCAGCGCGCGTGCGGACTGACTCTGCCGCGCTGCGACGTAAAACGTTTGGGATTGACGCGCTCGCATGACAATTCATGAGTGGAACTATGAGAAACTACGTAACATGCCACATGTCATCTCAATCGCTCGAATGGACGAACACGCCGTTAGGGCCGCTCGGACATCAGAAGGGCAACAGAAGGGGTCCGACACGCTCAGGGGGGCGTCACCACAGCCCTCCAAGAGTTACTGAACATGCCTCAATGGTACCAGCCACTGCAAATATGTGAATATGTGAGCATACCAAACACTCTCCTGATCACTCCATGCTCAATTGAGCTGTATCACATATCGAGAAAACCGCAGATGGGATCCGTTGGGTACTACATGCGCAATGTTAGCCAAACGCGCTGGCGACATATTGGCACATTCCAGCATCTGTGCTGTGGGAATCCGCCTGACGGATTGCCGTCCAAATGATGCCACAGCACCGCTGTCACTGACTTGCTTGCGCGCGTCAGGCCAAGGATGCTTCGACGACGACTCCGCACAAAATTACTCCCTGGATCCCTCTAGGGCACCGTGCTGACGCTGCTTTCGAGCCACGTCAGGGGCACCCAGAGGGCCCTGGACACCCCCGGGCGGCCCTGAAGCTGGAGGTCGATAACGCCCTCGGCTTAGGGAGGGCCCTGACGCCCCTGAAAGAGGCGACTGGGAAAGCTATTGGGAGGCCCCTGGGAAGCCCTTGGAGGCGACTTGGGAGCCCCATTCAAGCTTCGCAGAAGTATCTGAAAACCCCTTGTGCCTCTTGGGTGCCACTAGGAAGCCGATGGAGGACTTTTGTGAACCCACTGGACTCATGGGAACCGCTCTGAAGGCCATAGGGCGCTCAAGGCCACTCTGCATCAAGCCACTGGGCAGCCCAGGGAGGCCCTTAGGTTCACTTCGAGGCCCCTGCAAGGCGCTGGGGACCTCCAGGGGCCCCCTCAAGTCCTCCGGCAAAGAGGTCCTGGATAGGCACCGCCCACCAGCCACACGTGCACAGTCACTATGCAGTCGGGCCCCGTCTGGCCAGCACGCTTCGAAAATATTCGCTGCTGCAGAGCACCCGATAGACGAGGAACATCAGCAGAGGTGGAGGCCTCCCAAATGAGGTCCGAGTACATGGGGTCGGTGGATCGCGACGCATCGTCGATACATCGGTGATGCATCGACGATGCATCGGCGATGTCGGCGAGACATCGGCGACGTCGGCTTGGAGAAATTCGGGCTTTGCATAGAGCCGCATCGCCCATGCATCGGCGATGCGGCTCGATCCTCCGACCCCATCTAGCAAGCCAAGAATAGATGGCGGAGGAAGCTCGGGGGCGGCCAAGAGGGGGGCGTCCAAGAGGGGGGGGCGCAAATCATCGCCGGCAGCATGTGCGCGGCCAAAGGGGGGGCCAGGGACGGGCCAGGGACGTAATGGAATAAGAAGAGGCGCCATTAAATCTGGGGAAAGATCATGGCCCACGCCATGATATCCACCCCCCCCAGTCATCACCCCCCTCGTTGCCGCCCCCGAGAAGCCAGGGCCCCTCCCCCCCTTGACAGCGGCCTCCGTAGCCGGGCGTGCCCTACCCTGCCCAAGGGGGGGAGGGTGTTCGAACCAGGGAAGCCGCCCCCCCACCCTGAGGGCAAAGAAGCGCCGAAGGGGGGCACAAACCCCCTGTCCACGCCGTGATATCCCTCCCCCCCAGTCATCACCCCCCTCTTTGCCGCCCCCGAGGAGCGGAGGAGCCGCTCCGGCTTCCCAGGCCACTGCTGGCGCGGCCGCGAACTCGCGGACACCTCATCGGTTCCGACTGCCGGTGCTCACGCCTCGGCCCGGGCCCCACCCCCACCAACCATCGACTATCCTGGATCGACTTCTCCTCCTGCCACATTTCCACATCATCGCCGCCGTCCTCCTCCTCCTCCTCCTCCTCCTCCTCCTCCTCCTCCTCCTCCTCCAAGGGGAGGCGACACCAGCAGCAGCAGCGCGAGGAGCTGGGGTAGGTCCTCCTGGTGGTGTGCCCCCCCTCCCCATCGATGGGAGGCGGGGGTAGGGTTCGGACTTCCACCCCGTGTTCGACGAATTCCGAACCCTACCACCACCCGCGCATCAAGTTGGCTGAATTATTGATCGGAGGAGATAGGGTTCGGATGTCGCCGCCGATCGGTACGGCAAGCGCGGAGAAAGATTACCAACAAAAACTCGTCACATGCGGCACCGGCGTCTCCCCGCCAGCCGCCCCGGGAATACGGACAAGCCTGCCACTTCGGTACGATGGGGCTCTTGTCAGCGAACCTCCCGCGGGTGCACAGCATCCGCAGGCTGGGATACCCTGCGTGTCCTGGGAAGCTCCCAGGAAGCCTCTCAGAGGCCCCCTGCAGAAGGACTGCGGCATGCACCCCCTATACGCAAGAGCGGCCAACGGTTTGACGCCGCGAGGAGCCCTCGGTAAAAGAGAGATCGCAAGGACAAGCGCGGTCCCTGACGTGTGTTCCGATGAAATCGAGGAGGTCGGTCTTCGTCCACCGCTTGGGAAAGCCTGGCTCCCAGAGGGGAGGCGGAAACAAGCGGCGGCGCGGGCTGGCGCATGAATGACCCGTGCGGGAGGAGACCGCAGAGCTTCACACGATGAGACATGCACTGGCCACATCGCTCAATCGCCCATACGCCGCACCCCTCCTCTCTCCTAGCTTTCCCAGAAAACTCCAGGAACGCCGAAGCGGACCAAATGTGGCTCCAGAAGTGCCACCACACACGCGAAGAAAGGACTCAGACATCCCAAGAAGGGCCACAGAGAGGCCCAAGACGCCACCGCAACACGAACAAATACGTAGCACCACGCACATGCAGATCAGAGGGATGGGGCGGTGGGTTCGTCGGCAATCTGCGAGACTCTGGAGAAGCCCGCCGCACGCGCCAAAGTTTCCCAAGTTGTGCAACGAGCCCGCCGCAAGCGCCGATTGGGATCGGTCTTCAAACCAATGTGGATCGGTCGCAAGTGGGTCGCGGGGTGGGTAACGGGTGGGTCGCGGGTGGGTCGCGGGGTGGGTCGCGGGTGAGTCGCGGGGAGGGTCGCGGGTGGGTCGCGGGGGGGACGACGACAACAACAACAAGAACAATAACAGCAACAAAAACAAAAACAATAACACTAACAACAACAACAACAACAACAATTACTAGCACGTGGGGACACTCCGTTCTCACCAGTGCCAGGGTTTTCATAGGAGGCGGGCAATACCCCCACTTTGTGGGGGGGCCGGTTCAAGCTCTACCAAATTTCCAAACGACTCTTCGCCACCACCCACACCCAGCTTCCCGCCCTATGACGTTCGGACACTTCACTTCGTGGCATGCGGACGACCGTGGCTACTATTCAGGGCCCCGCGGCCGACGACGACGGCGTGCGCGCGCGAAGAAAAAACGAATGTGTCCCGCATGGTATTATTTGACAGGGATGATGGCCCTGGCAGGTGCGCAACCGTTGTCGCAGAAGTTCGAAAAAGTTGCTCGCAAAAGCCCGTTTGACAGAAATGTTTAAAAAGTGTTGGGTTTCCTACGAATCCGCAAGAGCGCGCGGGATGAGATTTTGACATTTTTTTGTTGAAAAACCATTGGTTTTTTGATGTTTTTATGTTAAAATCGCTCCGAACACTAAGCTTTTGGAAGGATTTCGTCTTGCGCGCGCGAATGTCCACTTTACCTTATTTTTTGCAAGGGATTCTTGAAATTTGATTATATTAGAACAAGAAATGTCATTTTATAGTGTTTTTTGCAAGGGAAAGCGGATTACAACAAAACAACCGGATCTTGATCACATCGAATTACCTGAGGCTTCCTCACGAAAATGATGAAAATGTAGCTGCGGCCTAGGCGGCGCAGGGGGGGCGTGCACCAGGGGGCCCAACAATAATTATTCTTTAGAATTAATAATAATGTTCAACAACAACAACAACAACAACAACAACAACAACAACAACAATCACTTTACCCGAACGCTCAGTGTTCTCACCAGTGCCAGGGTTTTCATGGACGCCAGCCAATACCCCCACTTTGTGGGGGGGCCGGTTCAAGCTCTACCAAATTTCCAAACGACTCTTCGCCACCACCCACACCCAGCTTCCCGCCCTATGACGTTCGGACACTTCACTTCGTGGCCTGCGGACGACCGTGGCTACTATTCAGGGCCCCGCGGCCGACGAGATTTCGGCGTGCGCGCGCGAAGAAAAAACGAATGTGTCCCGCATGGTATTATTTGACAGGGATGATGGCCCTGGCAGGTGCGCAACCGTTGTCGCAGAAGTTCGAAAAAGTTGCTCGCAAAAGCCCGTTTGACAGAAATGTTTAAAAAGTGTTGGGTTTCCTACGAATCCGCAAGAGCGCGCGGGATGAGATTTTGACATTTTTTTGTTGAAAAACCATTGGTTTTTTGATGTTTTTATGTTAAAATCGCTCCGAACACTAAGCTTTTGGAAGGATTTCGTCTTGCGCGCGCGAATGTCCACTTTACCTTATTTTTTGCAAGGGATTCTTGAAATTTGATTATATTAGAACAAGAAATGTCATTTTATAGTGTTTTTTGCAAGGGAAAACGGATTACAACAAAACAACCGGATCTTGATGACATCGTTTACCTGAGGCTTCCTCACGAAAATGATGAAAATGTAGCTGCGGCCTAGGCGGCGCAGGGGGGGCGCGCACCAGGGGGCCCAACAATAATTATTCTTTAGAATTAATAATGTTCAATAGCAACAACAACAAGCAGTTTAAGACTGTTCGCCCTTATATGCTCGAGTGTCCAATAACGCGTATTTCCCAAACCCTCGATACCCGCCCTCTTCGTCTTCGATCGAACCCCTTTTGGGGGGTATACCTTTCTTCCCTGCAGGCCGGGCCCCGGCAAGCGGCGGGGCGGCCGCGGCCCGTCGGCCTGGCCAGCGGCAGCGCTGATCGGCGGGGCGGCCGCGGACCGTCGACCCGACCCCAAGAGGGACGGACAGGGGACCGACCACGACGACGACGACGATGACGACGACGTCGAAGACGACGGCGACGACGAGCGAAAGCGAGAGCGAGAGAGAACGACGGCAGGGCCACGAAGGGCACGAAGTAGGCCACGAAGGGCGACAGCGGGGACACGAAGGGAATGCGTATGGGGACACGAAGAGTGCGAACGAGCGGGGGCCACGAAGTGCAGATAATGCGGGGCCACAGGAGGAAACTATGGGGCCACTGAGGGTAGCAACTGGACCACGTAGGACAATGAGGGGGACACAAATGGCGACAGCGGGGCCACGAAGGGCATGCAAAGGGGGTCACAACGGGCGCGACTCCTGGGTGCCTGGGTGTCGGGAGCGCGGCGCTTGGGCAAATTGCAAGAAATTCCAACGCAAGTCTATTCTTCAGTAAGTTGCAAGCAAGTCTCCAGCGAGAGCGCGACTCCAGAGCTCCGGGAGAGCGATTCCTGAATAAATTGTAAGGAAGTCCCAAGCGAGAGTGGCTTCCTGAATAAAATGCGAGGAAGTCTCGGGCGGGAGCGGGGGTCCTGCCTAAATTGTAAGGAAGTCTTAGGCGGGAGCCGTTGTTGTTGTAACGCGGAGGCCAGGGGCCCAGTTTGAGCAGGAAGACTTTCCCTGACAAAAAACAGGGTGCGAGCGTCGAGGGGCACACTTTGATTGAGAAAAAACAGTATGCACCGGTGGGGGGGATCAACAATATTTATTCTTCAGAAATGAGAATTCAACAACAACAACAACAACAACAACAACAACAACAACAACAACAACAACAACAACAGCAACAGCAACAGCAACAGCAACAACGCAACAAGCATAATCCTCACCACGGATTCTCACTTCAGCCACGCACCCAGGGACAATGAATGACCGTTCGGCCCCCTCACTCTGATTACAACATAGGCTACCAGACCAAGGCCAGGAGATAAGGAGGGGGCCCGCATATCCGTACCAGCTCTGTCCGGCCCAAAGGGGGCACCACCCAGACGGCCCAAGAGTTCCCTGAAACAGCCGACGACGCACCCAGAGAGCCCCAGTAGGCTCCCAAAGACCCTCCAAGAGGCAGAAATCCTTACTGTTGCTATGGTTGGTCGGAAGATGTTGGCAACTATGCCCTCTCTTTGGCATCTGACCGTCTAAATGTGCCAAGGGTGCGCCCATGGAGCCCAAGGGGGCCCCATGACGCCCCACACGGCGAGCCACGACAGGACTCCAGGAGTACTTCAGGAGGACCACGGGAGGACCCACGAGGGCCCCACGACGCCCCGAGAGGGTTGGGTCGAGGCTCCACACGGCCCAGAAGGGTCCAAAACAGCCCCAAAACGTAAAAGGCAGTGAAACATTTTAGCGTTACCGTAGTTTTGAAATCAGAACCTCAAGAGGGGTCCCAGAGGGAAAACACGAACTGACAATCCCGTATGCTCGCTCCAAGATGATTTCAAACAACCCCAATATGCCCCCAAGATGCTGCGGTGTTCCCGCTCTGCGGGCTCAATCTCAAAGATGGTGAATGGAGAGCTCGAGCAAGAGGAGATGAGGAGGGGAGAGACAAACTCGGAGGATGGCATGACCATAGAGGACATCGGGGAGACGATTGCATTGCCAATGTTGACGGTGGTTCTCTTCCGAATGCGCATTGATGCTCTGTGACTTCGCCTTCATACCTACCGGGTCCCCCTGGCAATCTGGTGAGAATACATTCAAGCGATAAGGTCGTTACGAATAGCCGAAGGTGGACGAAGACACAAGCGAGCGGAACATATACAATAAGAACAGGAAGCAGCTAGTGGCGCATACAGGCACCCATCCCTTGAGACAGAGGCATCATAGACAACGATGCGTGCACAAAGGTACGCAGACGAGCAGTCTCACAAGTTGCCAGGTCGACATCACAACAAATCACCATATCAACTACGGTACACATGATCACAGCACGCCACACAAGAGCTACCTCTGCGACAAAATCAGTAATCAAACAAGCAACGAACTAATCACGCTAGCACGAAAGAAGCAACACGCAGACACACAGACAAGCAAACAGGTAATACAACACATCACTGAACACCTGCAACAGCAACACCAAACATACTTGCAGACAGGTGAGCAAACAGATGAACAGAGACTCCAGGACACACACACACACACACGTACAACAAGACAAAATGAGACACACATCTCATCACATACGTAAATCAGGTGGCAATCGGGTAGGCGGGCCAGGCACACAAGCAGCTAAACACCAACACACTAGGGCAACCTAAAACTCAACGGACCGACCGACCTAACCCAGTGGCCACTCGAACAAACAACGAAAACACTGAATGACATACAAATGGTTAATCATACATGCATATATATATATATACCGGCACGCACACAACACTGATACATGTATCCGCAAACAGCCATCAAGTAAGCAGCACCAAACGAACACATTCTGGACGGACTGATATGTAACACACATGCTACATACAAATGCACTGCCTAAAACTGCGCTGAAGCATTGTGGGCAGCGTGCGACATCAGCAAACTCAGTTCGAGACGGAAGGGAGGAGGAACCATCGCTGCATCATGTAGGATTCATGGGAGGCCACCAGTTTCGACTGAAACATATCACCATGGAACCACCACATCATGCCCACTAAGAAGACCAAGCAAACAAGCATTCGCTTACAAAGGAAAACACCCTGGCCTAGCCCATCCTGAACCATCGTTGATCCAAGATGGATCCGCGCTGGCCAATTCAGGGGCGTTATTTGAACCATAATCCACAGATGTGCCTGGGTAAGCCTGGTGCGGGCATCGACTCCGAATCCCCGAAACGGGGAGAAGAGAGCGCAACAGAGACGATAGGCAACGGCGCTGCGGCCTGAGATCGACACCTCGCCTGCTGGGTCTGCGCCTCCACCCACCAGTGCAAAGAAAGAGCATCACAAAAGCACGCAAACCATGATCCCTCTACGCATCCCGCTATCACCGAACCAGATCCCAAGGCTCAGATGCGTCCGCGCAGGATCAGTTTCCACGGCGGGCGTCTGCAGCTCATTTTTGTTCATCCAGTTCTCGCTGGGTTGTTATGAAGGGGCCTCAGGACACACAAATAAATACACACAAATAAAAATATACCCCATATTTCCCCATATTTTCTGGGTTTTTGTCTTCCCCCCCACTTCCCATATTTTCCCATATTTTCTGGAGAATCGACGATTAATTGTGTCTGTGTGTGGTTTCCCCTCCTGATGGAGCTTCGTTCGAAAAAGGCGGTCGGCGCAGTGGCCGAGCAGCGCCAGAGACCCTCCCTGGCTGGCCGGACCCTCCCTCGCCGTAAAAAGCCCGCCTGCCGCGCGGGGCGCCGGGCGCCCGCGGCGGCAGCGTCTCCCGACGAGGGGCGGCCTGCCTCGCCAGGCGGCGGGGGTCGCAGCGTCGGAGACGGCCCAGGAGGCCCCAAGAATCAGCCCCAGAGGCCCCCAAGAGGCTCACAAGAGGGATCCAAGACGGCCCCAGGAAGCACCAGGGCACCCGAGCGGACACTTCCAGCCGTCGGCCCCGAACACTCCCCCACAAGTTCCCAGGAGGCCCCGAAGAGGCCCCAAAGGGCCCCAGGAAGCCTCATGACTCGAGAGCCCCAAACGAAGTCCCCAGGAGGGATCCCAAAGAGCATCTGAGGGGCCCCTGGTCCGCGACGCAGGCACGGTGGTGGGATGGCACTCGGCAGCTGCAGGACAAGAGCTCACTGTTCCCCGTTGCCTCCGACTGAGCACCCATCGAGATTGGAAGGCCCTGGGAACCGGGGACTGTCGCGGGGAGATGCTGCGAATCCCCGGGTGATAAGCAATAAAGGTATCCCTGGCCGTTTGGGAGGGGACCGAAGCTGGGAGGGCAAAAAACATGAGGGATAGGGGGCCCGTTTTGCAGATGCATCAGATGAAGCCACCCATCTGTTTAGGGACGCCCCTACAAACAGTGGACCTAGCCGGGTCAAGCATTCCTTGTGCTGTTGGGGTCAGGGGCTGCGTTCTGATGAATGACTGGGGACCCCCATGCCATCTGTAAATGTCCAGGAGGCAAGCACCAGCGCCTGCGGTCGGACATAACAGGGGATGCGTCGACCCCTATCCCAGGCTCTGTGAGGTTTTCGGGAGGATCAACAATTTGGGGCCCAACCCTGGGATATACGAGGGGGGGCGCGTCCATCCTCGACAGGGGTGCGTCCGAATAGCCCCCTCGGGATGTATCCCAAGATTCCTCCCCTTTTCTGAGCGACCAAACTTTTCTGGCGGAAGTCGGGGATTGGGGGAGAGAAATCGCCTGCGGTCGGACAGAGGCCGCCGTCCTGGCCCGCCGCGTCGCGCGGAGCCCCGCGGAAGCGACGGGACGACCCTCCGGTCAGCCAAGCCTTCCCCCTGCCGTGCCACCTGCCGCGCGCCGGTCGGGGCCGCCGTCTCTGTCTCGCCGGCCACCCAGCGCAGCGCCCGCCTCTCCAGGGCGGGGGCGAGGTCCCCAGGGGGGGGGGGCAGGGGGGAGGGAGGAGGGATGATGAGGAGGAGGAGGAGGAGGAGGAGGAGGAGGAGGAGGAGGAGGAGGAGGAGGAGGAGGAGGAGGAGGAGGAGGAGGAGGAGGAGGGGGGGGCGGAGGAGGGGAGGGCCTTCCCGCCCATCCCTTCCATATGTCGCTGACGTTTCTCTCCGCGGACGCGTGCCATGGCGACCCCGAGCTCCACAAAACAGACCATCGTGCGATGCGTGAGCAGGAGGAGGAGCAGAAGAAGGAGGAGGAGGAGGAGGAGAAAGGAGGAGGACGAGGACGAACAGCAGCAGCAGGAACTTGAGTGGGAGGAGCGGGAGGAGCAGGAGGACAAGGGAAGGTGGATCAGGGGAAAGGAAGGGGGCGACACGCCGCAATGGGAACACCATTGTGGAAGGACCGAGAACGTTCGGATTGGAAAACACAGACAACTCGGATCCATCCTGTGCAAAAACCATGCGTGTCGGGGGGTGCAAGTGACTCTCGGCACGTCTGCGGGGGAGAGAGGAGTCAACACTCAGATTGAGCAGTTGCAAAGAGGGGGAGGAAGGAGGAGAGGTGGAAGTGCTCACAACACCATCGCGCGCACGCCGTCCTGACCTGGGCAGGTGGGTCCGTACACCTGTTGTCGATCGATCGACCGCAGAAGTTGCAGAGCGGGGTCGGGACAGGAGGCTTTGGCCGCCCACTCAGGCGAAATGATACATCACGTAATACATTCAGGCAGACTGACAAATCAGTCTGGAGACCCGGGTGCGCCTCTAGATCCGGACTGGCGTGCCGTCTGGCCAGGTGTCGTACTTGACCTTCGGCATCAGGTCATCCTCGAGGCGACGCAGATGGCCTGTACCGGCTTTGGTCGGCGGCGGGCACAATCTGTTGCACTGCTCGTAGTGGAGCATGCACAACGAAGACACCACATCAGCCCGCGAGTCAACAATGAGATGATGAGATCCATGAACCTCCGCACTGCCAACAAGAATTGCTGTTCCAGATCTCTCTGCGCCATCCGGCCGCTTCCTCTTCCGTGTCAGAGCGACGGTGGCGTGAATCAATTTCACGCGCTTGCTGTGCGGGTCCACTACATCACTTGACGACGACGCTAATGTAGAAGAAGAGTGCTGCCTCATATCTGCCGCGCAGGCGTCGTCGTGGTCACGTAGGGGTCGTCGTTGTAGTCGAGCCTCCCGGGCTGCTGGTCGGGGGTCTCGTTGCCACGCTTCCAACACTGGCGGCTGCAAGAAACCTGAAGCCAAGAATCTGCATGTACGTACGGCACGGTCTCCATACAGGCCCGACACGAGTATCCAAGCTTGCCGTCCACGGCTTCACTTTCACCATGAAACGATCGAACATACGGACTTCAGCAGTGCCTTCGCGGCTGTCCATCGCCAGCCCGATTGAATGCCACAGGTCAGCGTTGGCTGAGAGTATGGGTTATGAGGCGTGTCTGCCCCAACACCGTCCACCAAGTTCTTGTGGTCGGTATGGTAGATGCCCGAGCCCGTTGTGCGCCGAAGGTACACCGGGTGAGGAGTCAACTCAGACCGCGGTACTGCCTGAGGTCCCACCATGGCCTGCGTCCATCCACCTTGGAACTGCCACTGGCCGTTCACCTGCGCAATGGCAATGAGGGACCATGCCGCGCGCCGTAAGATCGCCGAATTTCTATCGGGACCACCCGAACCGTCACCATACCAGTGCCACCTGTTAAAGGGGTGGGCGGTGAGGTCGATGATACCATCCATGCCAAATTGTACAAGACAGCCCCACACATGGAGGCCTGGATGTTCAGGGCCTGGGAGGAGGAGAAGAAAACCGAGGGACGAGCATGGGGAGGGGCGGGAGCCGAACAAAGTACGCCTGGCGGGAGGGTGGGGAAGGAGGGAAGGGAGGGGGGAAGGAGGGACAAGATGGGAGCGGGCGGGTCGGGAGGGGGGAGAAGAAGGGACGGAGAGAGACGTCAAGAGATGGGGGGAGAGGAGGGGAAGGGCCGAGAGGGAGGGAGGCAACAACAACATATAGGCAACCACAAGGCATCAATGCACACGACACCATCGCCGTTTCACCGTGAAGACCTCGCGCGGGCATGCATTCTCGACGTCGGCGCTATGCGCAGGGGCGACGATCACAGCAACGTTTAAAACGAAATGGCGTTGACAATGAGAAACGAAACCAAATGCAACGGTCAAAACTAACGTGTAGAACGACACCATTGCAAACAACGATACAAAACAACAACACGAGGCGTTTAACGCAAACACACATAACAAACCGTACCGAACACCAACAACGAAACGAAACATGTGACAAAGGCCCAAACAAAGCTAAACAATGTCATGGTCGGTCCTTGCATCAATTCTCGACGCTTGCGCTGCTCGCATGGGCGAGGGACGGGAACACAAGGGCTCGGGTTCCCTCTTGGACCGCAGACCTATGGCCAAATCCAGCGCGCTTCCTCCAAAGTCCCGACCGCAACACAGCAACTTACGCCACGCAATATATATATATATATATATTACATATATATATACATATATGTATACACGGATGCCCTCCACCAACTTTAGCATGAACCTTCAAGGAGGGCGGGAGGGCAGCGGTGTACAACGTCGCTGGCTCCCGGTGGTGACTCATACGCTGCCACCCTCCCATGAGGCCCAGGAACAAACCGTTAGAGGGTGTCTGCGTATAGCCTCTTGTGGAAGACAACTTGATTTTCTCATCGACCAGACACATTCGGCCCGCGGCGCGGTCCCCTCCGAGCGCACGGCGCTGCGCCGCCCGCTGCGGCGGGCTGCGGCCGCACCCTTGCGATGGCCGCCCTCGAGCCCGCCGCGGCAGCGGCCGCCGCTCCCCGCGGGGAGCGGCTGGGCGCGGCCGTCGGCGCGGCCGCCACGACAGACGGGCATCGTCCTCCTGCAGCCCCCGCTGAGCCTCACCCGCGGCGGCGGCCGTTGCAGCGGCTGCCGCCGCGGCTGCTGCGGCGGCGGCCGCCCCCGCGCATGGTGCGGGGGCTGCGGTCGCCTGGGCGGGCCCTTGGCGATCGCCGCCTCTGCAGCGGCAACGACTGCGGAACCCCAGCGGTGGCCGCCGACACGGCCGCTGCCGATTCCTCCAGGCTCGTGGCCTCCGCGGGCCCCATGCCCTGTTCGTGCACGTGCGGCGCACGTCCGAAGCTGCTCCCGAGCGGGCGGAAACACAAAGAAAATCGAAAGAACTCTCCGCGCGTTCCACCTGGAAAGCTCATCCCGGATCGGCAAGCCAAGCGAGGTGGGGAGGAAACCGCTTCGAACCTCTGAGTGCACCCGAGAAGCCCACGAGAGCACAATACCCAAAGACGGAGCTGACGCTCCGCTCGCCACAATGCCCCCCCGCCGAGGATGCCACTGCGACCAGACTGGCTCGCCAGCACCAACATCCTTGGTCTGGCCAGCTCTGGCCTCTCCTGCCAGTGTGACGGAAAGGAAAGAGAAGGAGGCGGAGGTGGATGGCCGCGGCTGTACACGCGCGAACCAGGCAAAAGGGAGAACCTCTCATTTCTCTGCCGATGCTGCGGCACCAAGCGCCCACCGTTCCGGCACATCTGCAAGCAATAAAAAGAAAGACAATGGGCGCCTGTGTGAGTCTCAACCTTCTCCCCTTCACCTCCGTGTCATACAACTTCTCCATCGCTTCCTGTCGGAGCCGGTTAGTCGCACGGGTAGCACACGCGCAGATCTGTTCACCGAACAGCATTGGTTTAAAACTACTAACCGCATTTCTAACGAATTGGCTGGCAATTCCAGGTGTTCGTCCAATGCTCGCCCGAAGCAGCCTCGTGGCCGCCGAACGCGCTGCCTAGCACCCCCACGTTTTCGCCCATTAGGCTTCCGTGGCGGCCCCGTGGCCACCCCGTGCGCTGGCTCGCGTTCCCAAATTGCCCTGCGCAATTGCACCACATAAATTTTCCATGTTTGGAAAAATTGTATCACCCCCCCGCGCCGGGGGTTCACGGCAATCCTGCTCACAATACAATGTACATACCATTTTGGTTCATCGTACATTCTACGTATCCATACCATCCCAACCCGACCGGTATCACCGACAACCCGGTTTCATCCGAATAGAAACACCATTCGCGCACAGTCGTTTATCTCACATCGCGTCTGTTATAACCCCCACGCAATAAATGCCAAATTCCACACGCGTGCCAATGTCTATGTCACACTGAACACACTCGCTATGCAAATGTGTCAACTTAAAATCAGAAAAGGTCACGGGATTGTCACCAGAAGCTTTGCAACTATGGTGGCCGCGCGCAATTGCTGAAATCACTTGGCAACCACATGATTCTAGCAATTTCGTCTGGAAACCACACTGTGATCTCAACTCGCGTTGCATCCGCATTGGGGTCTAGCATGCGCCCAGCGAGCGATCCTTAACAAATGAAACTATGCGGGCCGCATGCACGTGCTGAGTTTCACACTCTATTGACAATCGCGTGTTTTGGATAGAGGTATGCGGAAATGTTCTGATTTTGGCGAACGCGCACCTCCTCACCATCACCCTCGTCAGTGTCGTCGTCAGCCGCCGCCATTACCGCCAACATCTGCACAATCCCCTTCACCACCGAAGCACGGACATATTCACTGGCATCGTCGTCGCCAACATCGTGCTATCGCGCCCGCGCGAGCCACCGACCCTCACTGAAACCCCCGCGCGCCAGCCCGCCGTTTGAGACGCGCTGGTAGGTCCCCATCGGCAAGCGACATCGCGGCACCACCAAGTGCGTCAAACCAGCTGGCCGCCAGCGCGCAAGGACAAATGCGCCGGCAAACTCGATCCGGCAACCGCAATGGCGGCCGCATGGGTTTCGTCAAACACGTTGCGCGTGGCAGGGTGAGATGTCTGCGCGAACAAAAGAATGGGCAAACCATTGCTGGCTTGGCGAACATACGCCGCGTAAACTGCACACCATGTGTTGCGCGAGGTCGACAGCCGAAGAGAAACAAAAACAACATCCGGTCGAACGAACAAATGTTTGGCGAGCCGGGCAATTCCGCACTCTGAACGAAGGACGTATTTTAGGCGACCGGGGGAATTTTCCTCGGCCGACCGAGGAAACTATTGCGGGCGAAGGGAACATGTCCCCGTCGAGCAAGGAAACACACAAAAGCTGGAATAGAGAACTCCAGTTGGGAGCCTCCAGACACCAGGGCGAACAAAACACCATCGAAAGGCCCCAATCTCAGCATTGCCGCCGAGACCTTAACGCTCGTGAGAAACAACGAGCCCTGTAAATGCAATCGTTTGTCTAAACCTCCTCTCCTGCCTTTGAACTCCCCTTCCGCCGATATGCGACGGCTACGCAATAACGCATAGCGGAAACTTGAATAACACTAGCCGGTCTAATTTTCAGAACTCCCCCTTTTCCAAAAACCCGCCCCGCGCTTGCAGTGTAGGGCAACGACCGTTGATCGGGCGAACGCTTCGCCGAATAACGCTTCGCCGAATGGACACTGGAATGAGGAATTCCCGCTGGAACCTTCAAAACCACGGAACGAAACCCGAACGCCCGCGAAAAACAACGAGCCCTGTAACGCAATCGTTTTTCCAGATCCAACCAAGCCTTCGAACCTCGTTCTTCCGATACACAACGATTAGGTGATACTGCAAAACGAACGTCGAATAACACGCGCCTCCTCTAAGTTTGAAAGCTGCCCCTCCTCCCGAAAGTCGGCCACCCAGGGTTGTCAGTTTCAGGGCAACAACCGTGGATCGGGTGAACGCTACTTTAAGGAACAATCCATCACACGATTCCAAGTTCCGCCAAACGAAGAAACTCACGGACCCTTGAATTGGAAACTCCAATTGGAAACCTCCAACACCACCGACCGAAACCCGAACGCCCGCGAGAAGGTACCAGCCATGTAAACGCCGTCGTTTCTCTAAACCCCCATTCCAACATTCGAGCGCCCCCATTTCCGATGCACAACTGTTCGACGGTGGTGCAAAGCGAACGCCTGAATAACACGCGCCTGCCCGAATGTGGGCCCTCCCTTCTTCCAAATATCGACTACGCGTAAGAGTGACCTCTCGCTTGCGTGACTTTTGGCGCTGGCCCAAATAGGTCGGGTGATATTATGCTGGAGCAAGCGTGAGTGCGCAACGATGCCCGTTTCGCGCGCCTGCGGATTACGCTCGCATCTGAACGCGCCGGGTTTCGCCCCCGTCTCCCACCCCGCCCCGCCCTCTCTGCAATCGACAGCAACGCGCGCTCGGCGCACCCCGCAATGCGCATTGGTTTCCCGATGGGGGTCCGGCCAGCCCAAAAAACCACTCACGAAAACCAGCTCAAATTCCAAATCGTTCGGTTTGACTTTGGGTATTTCTGGGTACCTTGTTGAACCAGTGGGCGTCGCTACTGTTGCAGATGGTCCAGACACGCTGAAACATAGTACGGTCGTATGGATAGGGCCCGTTTTGGCCACGACGCTGGACCTGGTCAGGCGCGACCGCGACGCAGCGCAGCAGTGCCATACCCCATCGTGGTCGACGCCGGCTGCGCCCGCTTTCGCAACGCCTTCGACTTGCAATTCAGGGTGTTCGAATCAAATCGGAAAAATTCCACGGTTGCCCACTGGCGAAAATAATCATTCGAGGCGCGCCCCGCCGACCGCGGATGCGGCGCGGCAGCGCGGCTGCGTTTGGCAGCTACGGGGGCCCTTGAAGCCGCGAGCCGCGGAAAGAGGCGGGCGGCGGGGGAAAAACGCCGGCGACGACGGGTGGTCGGCCGAAGCGGGCGGAAGCAGGGACGGGGCGCGCAAGCGTCGGATAGGGGCAACGAGAGGGAGGGGAGGGATACAATCGACACCGATGGTAAGGATGGGTCAGCATCCCAAGGGTACCCTTGCACCCGCGCCTCGACCGTCCACCCGTAAGCACTCTCGATGACCAGCCCAACGCAGAAAGCCTCGACATGGGCGCCCAAGAGGGATTGCATTCTCATCGCGCATCCTTACCGTCCGTTTCGACCGCAAGCCCAAGGGGGAACGCATCAAATCACAATCGCGCACTGATCGCTGACAGGGTCTGATAACCATGTGCCCGTGATGATAATACCAACGGAATACTAAAAGCCTGTGTCCCGTGGTAGAACAGACGATATGTATCCTTGCGAATCGTGCGAGGCATGCGTTCGTCGTCGACATCGTCGTCGTCATCGCACGAAAGCGACGACGACGACCTATCCGACGACCTATCCCTGCCGCGCATAACATCAATATAAGAAGGGAAAGGACAGAGAAGGGCAGGGGAGAAGAAGGGGTGGGAAAGGAGAGAAACCCCAGAAGAAATGTCCCCAACAAGTCTGATTCGGGACATTGCGGTTTTTATGTGTATACCCCGTTGGTTTCATGTTTTCCACATCACATATGGAGAAATTCATGGTGGCCCGTTTCCGGAAATAAGAAACGCCCAAGCTGAAAAAGTTCGGGAGGGGGGACGCGAGGGGGAAAGCGGAAAGAGCAGTAGTAGTAGTAGTAGTAGTACTATTAGTAGTAGTAGTAGTAGTAGTAGTAGTAGTAGTAGTAGTAGTAGTAGTAGTAGTAGTAGTAGTAGTAGTAGTAGTAGTAGTAGTAGTAGTAGTAGTAGTAGTAGTAGTAGTAGTAGTAGTAGTAGTAGTAGTAGTAGTAGTAGTAGTAGTAGTAGTAGTAGTAGTAGTAGTAGTAGTAGTAGTAGTAGTAGTAGTAGTAGTAGTAGTAGTAGTAGTAGTAGTAGTAGTAGTAGTAGTAGTAGTAGTAGTAGTAGTAGTAGTAGTAGTAGTAGTAGTAGTAGTAGTAGTAGTAGTAGTAGTAGTAGTAGTAGTAGTAGTAGTAGTAGTAGTAGAGTAGTAGTAGTAGTAGTAGTAGTAGTAGTAGTAGTAGTAGTAGTAGTAGTAGTAGTAGTAGTTAGTAGTAGTAGTAGTAGAGTAGTAGCAGTAGTAGTAGTAGTATTAGTAGTAGTAGTAGTAGTAGTAGTAGTAGTAGTAGTAGTAGTAGTAGTAGTAGTAGTAGTAGTAGTAGTAGTAGTAGTAGTAGTAGTAGTAGTAGTAGTAGTAGTAGTAGTAGTAGTAGTAGTAGTAGTAGTAGTAGTAGTATAGTAGTAGTAGTAGTAGTAGTAGTAGTAGTAGTAGTAGTAGTAGTAGTAGTAGTAGTAGTAGTAGTCGTAGTAGTAGTAGTAGTAGTTAGTATATAGTAGTAGTAGTAAGTAGTAGTCGTAGTCGTAGTCCGTAGTAGTAGTAGTAGTAGTAGTAGTAGTAGTAGTAGTAGTAGTAGTAGTAGTAGTAGTAGTAGTAGTAGTAGTAGTAGTAGTAGTAGTAGTAGTAGTAGTAGTAGTAGTAGTAGTAGTAGTAGTAGTAGTCGTAGTAGTAGTAGTAGTAGTAGTAGTAGTAGTAGTAGTAGTAGTAGTAGTAGTAGTAGTAGTAGTAGTAGTAGTAGTAGTAGTAGTAGTAGTAGTAGTAGTAGTAGTATTAGTAGTAGTAGTAGTAGTAGTAGTAGTAGTAGTAGTAGTAGTAGTAGTATATGTAGACGCAGCACAACGCAATTGCGGATAAGAGTGAAGGGGGCGGGCGCGGGCGACGCGGGCGTCGAGCCAGCGGACCTCGTGGCCCTCACCTTCCCTGTCGATGGCGCCCTCCTCCTCCTCCTCCTCCTCCTGCTCGGTTCACGGGCTCTCCACCTCCATCTGGAAGGGATTCAAAAACAGCCCGCCGCAGGCGCCGAAATACATGATTTTTACACTGAACGCGGTTTGGGTCGCACATGGGTCGCAGGTTCTCCACCTGGAACGAATGCAGAAGAAGGCCGCCGCAAGCGCCGAACGTTTTGGGTGGGTCGCGGGGTGGGTCGCGGGGTGGGTCGCGGGTGGGTCGCGGGAGGATCGCGTGGGTCGCGGGTGGGTCGCGGGCGCAAACGAATGCAAAAGAAACCCGCCGAAAGCGCCGAACATTTTGGGTTGGTCGCGGGGTGGGTCGCGGGTGGGTCGCGGGTGGGTCGCGGTGGATCGCGGGTGGGTCGCGGGTGGGTCGCGTGTGGTCGCGGGGTGGGTCGCGGGGTGGGTCGCGGGTGGGTCGACTGTGGGTCGCGGGTGGGTCGCCGGGGGGGTCTCGGGGTGGGTCGCGGGTGGGTCGCGGGGTGGGTCGCGGGTGGGTCGCGGTGGATCGCGGGTGGGTCGCGGGTGGGTCGCGGGTGGGTCGCGGGTGGGCCGCGGGTGGGTCGCGGGGTGGGTCGCGGGTTGGGTCGCGGGGTGGGTCGCGGGGTGGGTCTCGGGGTGGGTCGCGGGGCGGGTCGCGGGTGGGACGACGACAACAAAAATCCAAACAACAAACACCAAAAACCACACAGCAAACAACAACAAACAACAACAACAACAATAACAACGACAATAATCCGCATCGCGGAATTCCACTTCAACCACGCACCCAGGGACAGTGGCTGACCGTTTGGTTCGCCCCCCTCACTCTGATGTAGCAATAGTGGTAGTCGTAATAGTAGTAGTAAAAGTAGTAGTAGTAGTAGTAGCAGCAGCAGTAGTAGTAGTCGTAGTAGTAGTAGTACTAGTACTAGTACTAGTAGTAGTAATGGTAGTCGTGGTAGTAGTAGTAGTAGTAGTAGTAGTAGTAGTAGTAGTCGTAGTAGTAGTAGTAGTAGTAGTAGTAGTAGTAGTAGTAGTAGCAATAGTAGTAGTAGTCGTAGTCGTAGTAGTCGTAGTGGCAGTAGTAGTAGTAGTCGAAATAGTAGTAGTAGTAGCAGTAGTAGTAGTAGTAGTAGTCGTAGAAGTAGTAGTAGTAGTAGTAGTAGTCGTAGTAGTAGTAGTAGTAGTAGCAGTAGTCGTCGTAGTCGTGGTAACAGTAGTAGTCGTAGTAGTAGTAGTAGTAGTAGTAGTAGTAGTAGTAGTAGTAGTCGTAGTAATACGAATAGTATTAGTATTGGTAGTAGTAGTAGTAGTAGTAGTAGTAAAAGTAGTAGTAGTAGTCGTAGTAGTAGTAGACGTAGTAGTAGGTAGTGGTAAAGGTAGTAGCAGCCGTCGAAAACATAGTAGTAGTAGTAGTCGTAGTAGTAATAGATATAGGGGTTGTAGGTCGTAGAAGTAGTACTCGTCGTCGTAGTAGTAGTAGTGGTAATAATAGTCGTCGTCGTAGTAGCAGCAATGACTGTAGAACGTGTGAGGAATAATAGTCGTCTCGTAATAGAGACTAGTCGTAGTCGTAATAGCAGTAGCAGTAGTAGTAGTAGTAGTAGTAGTAGTAGTAGTAGTAGCACTAGTAGTACTAGTGGTAGTCGTAGTAGTAGTAGTAGTAGCAGTAGCAGTAGTAGTAGTAGTAGTGATAATAGTAGTGGTAGTGGTAGTAGCAATAGTAGTCGTATTTGTAGTCGTAGAAGTAGTAATAACATCAGTATTCGTAGTAGAAGTAGCCGTGGAAATGATACGAATACTAATAATAGTGGTCGTATCGATCTTAGTAGTAGTAGTAGTAATAGTAGTGCGAGTAGTAGTCGTAGTAGTAGTAGTAGTAGGAGAAGAAGTAGTAGTAGGAGTAGTGGTGGCAATATAAGTAGCATTCGTAAGAATAGTAGTGGTACCATTACTGGGGAGACTAATCGTAGTGGTAGTAGTGGTAATAGTAGTAGTGGTGATAATAGTCGTCGTAGTAGTAGTAGTAGTAGCAGTCGTAGTAGGTAGGTAGTAGTAGTAGTAGTAGTAGTAGTAGTAGTAGTAGTAGTGGTAGTGGTGGTACTAGTAATAGTAGTAGGAACAGTCGTCGTCGTAGTACTAGAAGAAGTAGTAGTAGTGGTAGTAGTAGTAGCCGTAGAAGTGGGAGTAGGAGTGATAGTAATAATAATACTCGTAGTAGTGGCAGTAGTAGTAGTAGTAGTAGTAGTAGTAGTAGTAGTAGTAGTGGTGGTCGTAGTAGTAGTAGTAGTAATACAAGTAGTAGTAATAGTAGTAGTGGTAGTAGTAGTAGCCGTAGTAGTAGTAGTAGCAGTAGTAGTAGTAGTAGTAGCAGTAGTAGTAGTAGTAGTAGTAGTAGTAGTAGTAGTAGTAGTAGTATCAGTAGTAGTAACAGTAGTAGTAGCAGCAGTAGTAGTAGTGGTAGTAGTGGTGGAAATAATGAGAGAAGTTGTAGTAGTTGTAGTAGTGGTAGTGGTAATACGAATAGTAGTAGTAGTAGTAGTAGTAGTAGTAGTAGTAGTAGTAGAAGTAGTAGAAGTAGTAGAAGTAGTAGTAGTAGTAGTATTAGTAGTAGCAGTAGTAGTAGTAGTAGTAGTAGTAGTAGTCGTAGTAGTATTCGTTGTAACAGTAGTAACAGTAGTCACAGTGAGGGAGGGCGAACGGTCATTCATTGTCCCTGGGTGCGTGGCTGAAGTGAGAAGCCGTGGTGAAGATTATGATTGATGCGTTGTTGTTGTTGTAGCTGTTTGTTGTCGTCGCCGCCCCCGCGAACCACCCACGACCCCACCCGCGACCCGCCCCGCGACCCACCCCGCGACCCACCCGCGACCCACCCCGCGACCCACCCCGCGACCCACCCGCGACCCAACCCGCGACCCCCCGACCCACCCGCGACCCAACCCGCGACCTCCCCGCGATCCACCCCGCGACCCACCCGCGACCCACCCACGACCCACACCGAGACCCATCCGCGACCCACCCGCGACCCATCCGCGACGAACTTGCGACCCACTTGCGACCCACCCGGCGGCCCACCCGCGACCGATCCACATTGGTTCGAAGAAAGAATCGGCGGCGGCGGCGGGTTCGTTGTAAAACTTGTGAAAGAGGGGCGCCTGCGGCGGGCTTCTCCAGGAGTCTCGCAGACTGCCGGCGCCCCCACCGCCCCCTCACTCTTATCCACATCTGCGGGGTGCTGCGTAACCACTACTACTACCACTACGACTAGTGGTAATAGTAGTAGTAGTACTACTAGTACTAGTAGTAGTAGTAGTAATAATAAAAGTAATGATCGTAGTCGCAGTCGCAGCAGAAGTCGTAGTCGTAGTTGTCGCAGTCGCAATAAAACATGGCAGTCGTAGGAGTAGTTGTCGTAGTAGTAGTAGTAGTCGTAGTAGTAGTAGTAGTAGTAGTAATAAAAGTAGTAGTAGTAGTAGTAGTAGTAGTAGTAGTGGTAGTAGTAGTAGTCGTAGTAGTAGTAGTAGTAGTAGTGCCAGTAGTAGTGGTAGTGAAAGTGATGGTACTAGTTGACATAGTACTTGAGTAGTAGTAGTACTAGTACTAGTACTAGTACGAGTACTAGTACTAGTACTGGTAGTAGTAGTAGTAGTAGTAGTAGTAGTAGTAGTAATAGTAGTACCAGTAGTAGTAAAAAGTAGGAATAGTCGGCGTCGTTGTAATACTAGGAGTAGCAGTAGTGGTAGTAGTAGTAGTAGTAGTAGTAGTAGCAGCAGTAGCAGCAATGGTAGTAGTAGTGGCAGAAGTCGTAATAGTAGTAGTTGTAGTAGTGGTAGTGGTCGCGGTACCAGAAATAATAATAACGAACGTAGAAATAGTAGTAGTAATCGCAATCGTGGTAGCAGTCGTAAAAAGTAGTAGTGGTAATAATAATGTGTTGGTAGCATACGTAGTGGTAGTAGTTATAGCAGTCGTGAAATGAGTGGCACGAACACCAATAGTAACAATAATAATAAAGGTAGTGGTAGACATGGCAATAATCGCAATGACAAAAAATCGATAGAAATATTACTGCTTCTGAATGGAATAGAATTAAACCGTGGTAGTAGCAAGGGTCGTAGTAGTGGCCATGATAGTAATGGTAGTAATCGTAGCCGTCGAAAAGCATAGTAGTAGTACTGGAAATAATCGTAGTCGTATCCGTAGTCGTAGTAGTAGCAGTGGTAGTGGCAATACCAGTGGTCGAAGTAGTAGTAGTAGTAGTAGTAGTTGTAACAGTATTAGTAGTAGTGCTAGTAGGAGTAGCGGCGATGATAAGATCCGGAAACAATCGTAGCAATTTTAATGGCCTTACTCGGAGTCGTGGAAACAATGACCGTAGTCGTTAAAGCTGTACTAGTACAAATACTACTGGAAAACGTTGTGGTATTAGTCGTTGAAGTAGTAGCTAATAATCATGGTAGCAGCAGTAATACGGATAGCAGTCGCAGTAGTAAAGGTGGTAAGTAGTAGCAATTGCGGTAGTAGTGGCAGTAGGAGTCGTAGTAGTAGTGGTAGTAGTAGTAGTAGTCGTAGTAGTAGTGAATGTAGTAGTAGTGGGAGTAGTCGTGGTAGTAGTAATGGTAATAGTACGAGTCGTACGAGTAGTAGTCGTAGTAGTAGTAGTAGTCGTAGTAGTAGTAGTCGTAGTAGTAGTAGCAGCCGTAGTCGCAATAGCAGTCGTAACACTAGTAGTAGTAGTAGTAGTGGTAGTAGTAGTGGAGGTAGTAGTAATAATAATAGTAGTACTACTAGTAGTAGTAGTAGTAGTAGTAGTAGTAGTGCTAATTGCCTTAATAGTGTATGGTAGTAGTGGTAGTAGTAGTGGTAGTAGTAGTCGTAGTGGTAAGAGTAGCAGTAGTTATGGAAAAACAGTAGTGGTAGGAATGGTAGTAGAAGTGTTGGTAGTAGTAGTAGTAGTAGTAGTAGTAGTAGTAGTAGTAGTAGTAGTAGTAGAAGTACTAGTAGTACTAGTAGTAGTAGTAGTAGTAGTAGTAGTAGTAGTAATAGTAAGACTAATAGTAGTAGTAATAATAGTAGCAGTAGTAGTAATAGTAGCAATAGTACTGATAATAATAGTAGTCGTCGTAGTAGTAGTAGTAGTAGTAGTCGTAGCAGTCGGTATAGTAATGACAAAACTCATGGTGATAAGATCATATGTCTGTGCCACACGTTCGTGATTTGCGAAAACTGGCATGGCGATAACCACAGGGCCATGCCGCAAGATATGTCCATCTATAGAAATGTTGCTACTGAAGAGACGGCAGTAACAACTTCGATTCGTAACTTCTCCCCGCGATAAAGAAGTTCGGCCTTGCCGCCCGTCTCCCCCGACCAAGTGTGTCTTGGGCGTCGGTTTCGCTGCTATGCCACACCATCCCCAACACACGGCATCTCCGATGATCGACGACGATAACGCTATGATGGAAATCACGACCCTGCCCACCACTAGGGAATATGAAGACTGTTGAACACGGGACTAACTCGTCATAGGGTTACGGAAACATGTACGCCATATGCCTACATACATTTCGCACATGATGTGTCTCATAGTCAGAATAGGACCCAACTCATGGACTGCGACGAGTTCTTTTTGGCAGGTGGCGGAGTGGACCAGGCGCGAAGCACGGAGGATGCCAGTTCAGACCAACATCAAGTTTACGAGCTCAACGTTATCAAGGAGCGCGACATAGGGGTCTTATACTTGTTGGATCACTAACTACTCAACCAAGGCATCGAGGATACTAGCAACATACATTCACCACAACACCTCTCCAGGTAATGATAGCTATAGCCACCGTCTCAAGGGAAACCGGAGGGACCGAAGCAGGGAAGTATAACTGATGCAAATGAGGAGGCGCGGGAGAAGGGCGCAATCGCTCGCAGTCGGAGAAATGAGTGCGAGCAAGGGCGAGGAAACCAGCAACAAGGAGACAACTAGCTGCAATGAAGGGTTGCGGAATGCTGGATCCTGATACAAACAAAACAGCGTGAGAACAAGCGCTACATAGAATGGGCATTGAACACAGTGGTCCTGGGCGATCTCGGGGGTCTCGTAATCGACAAAGCCGTAGCCCTTGGGCTTGTTCGTGTCCTCGCATGTTGCATGCCCCACTGTGATCTGTCCGTGCTGTGGTCGCGTCCATCTCTGCTTGACGACCGAATCTTCGTGGAACTCTTTCTTCGACTGTACAATGGAGCGAAATCCGTGCCAACAAAATGCACGTCGCACCATCAGCACCGTTGTTTTTTTAGCTGCTGTCAGAACGCCTGTTCAGATTGCAAGGGCCGAATTTTAGACGAGTCTCCCCTGAAATGCATCACGTGGCTATGACTGTGGCAAGGCCAGACGATGCATTCACAATAATCCACTGAGCAATGTCAATAGTGCGACCTGAGTGCTGCCTGGACCAATTTCAGAACGGACTGCTCTCGTGCTCATGCCCTTCCTCGTGATCTCCCACCTTCACCTCAATGGGCATACAAATTCCGAGCATCCCCGACATGGACTTTTTAATCAAGCTGTTTCCCCCTCGAGGAGCGACGACGAGAAAAAGACAAGAATGGCAACAAGGAGGCGGGGAGCACAGGAGGAAGCCCTCTCCACTGGGCCCATCGATTCCATTGCGCCCTCCCTGCAAGGTCGCGGCCAGCGTCTGTCACGAGTCGGCTTCATCCCACTATCGCTGGCACCGGGAGCCCACGTGCGGCGAGAATGATGTCATGATAAGGCTTCCAGAAAATAGTTCTCTAGCGACCCTCGTGTCTGCAGCCCGTGTGGAACGTTCGGACATCGGGGAAAATCTGGAAACCTTGGACATCCTGGATCGTATCATTATCATTACTTCTTGCTCCTCTGAACACAGCTACTGCAGCATACGCTGATCGGCCTATGCGACGGAGGCGCCTCCCGAAGGTAGGACCCTTCGCGAGGCACTGCTGCCAGGCGGGATCCGCTCCCCTGGCCCGCCCCTCCCCAGCTCGCCCCCGAGATCCCAGGACACGCAGCTCGTCTCAGGCACCGCCATGGCAGGCTGACCAGGAGGCGCGCCCAGGAGAACCATCGTGGAGCGGCCTTCGCAGACACGCCGAAGCCACTGCCAACAACCTTGGCACGGAGATCCGCGGGCGAGGCGCAACTGCCGACTGGGGCTGGTCGCGACGCGAGACACGTGCCACACGCCTCGGGCGTCACCCGAGATGCCCCTGGCCCAGGGTGCCCCCAGCTTCTCGCTGCATTCCGGAGCCCGTCCTTGGCCGTGGGCACTTCTGGCAACCCCCGAACGTGCCACACGCCTGGTTCCTGCGACTCCTCCGGGGTGTACACCCTGCAAAATGCTTAAGAAATCATGGGTTAAGAAATTCATAGTCTCAGAACTTGAGTAGAAGCCCAGAATTTCCATCGAAATCTTAGGATTTACATTGAAACGTTAAGAATAATCGAGACTCTGGCCGAAAACTTGGGTTTTCTTAACCATCGCCTAAGGTGTCGTCGATCTCCCATTCGACAGGGGTGGCGGCAGATCGGCCGCACGTGGGCTCCTTTTGACAGCGCCCGACGGCGGGGGGAGCGACCGTGCATCGAGCCTGCAGACCCGGGCCAGCCCAGACCCTGCAGGATCCTGCAAGATCCTGCAAGATCCGGCAGGACCCTGCAGCACCCCAACCCGGGTCCATGCGCCCCTGGCTCTGCAGGATCCTGCCCGACCCGGCGCTCTTACTGACCCCCGTCTGCATGGACCCCCGTCTCCTGAGCCGCGATGTTCTGGACGCTCGAAATGGGTACGGAAAGAAGGGGCACGATGCTCGACAACAGATGTTGCCCAAAACCGACAGCGGCCGCTGTTGGGCGGGCGGCCTTTTGTCTCGAACGAACAACGTCCGCGGCGATGCCGACTGTCGGTCTTTGTGCCCATTCTTTCCGTGTCCATTTCGATCGTCCCGAGATGTCGGAGCGGAGGGGCCGAAGCCGGCTGTTCCGCGCGCCACGCGTCCGGACTGCCGTCCGCCCGTCGGGGGGGAGCCCGCCGCCGCTCTCGAAGGAGGTGGCCCGCCCTCTCCCCGCCGACGCCTCTTCTGCCACCGCGGCGCCCGCCACCCAGCTCCTTGTCGAAGACGAGCCGAAGGGAGCAGACTTTCCCCGCTCTTTCGAAGATCTCCTGTGGGGCCGCGTGGCAGAGAGAGAGATAGAGAAAGAGAGCCAGAGCCAGAGAGAGAGAGAGAGAAAGCCAGAGCTGGAGCCACATAGCCACAGAGCCAGAGGGAGAGAGCCAGAGCCATGGAGCAAGAGCATCTGTCTCGGGAGGGGGGAAGGGCAGGTGGAGCAGGAGCTGTGACGGCAGCGCCGCGCTGTGGTTTGCCGGCGCAGGGAGGACGAGGCCCAAGGCTGGTCGGGGGCCGAATTGGGGCGGGACGGGCGGGGCGAAAGCCACGTCGTCGTCGTCGTCGTCGTCGTCGTCGTCGTCGTCGTCGTCGTCGTCGTCGTCGTCATCCTCTTCCTCTTCCTCTTCCTCCTCCTCCTCCTTCTCCTCCTCCTCCTCAGCGGTGGCGTGTGGGCGACACAAAGAAGCTGATCTCACGAGGGGGTGCCATGGCGACCTCACGCTGCGGCTCACGCGGGCCGCCGGCGCAGCACACGGCGTGGAAAAAAGGAGGGCGACCTTACGCGACCTCACGCGGGGAGCTCTCGCGCGGATGTCGGCACACTCGAGCCCGTTTTTTTCTGCGTCGCTCATGCGGACGACAAGCGTGCTTCGGGAGGGATGGATGAGGGGAGCTGCTTGGAGAGGCTGGGGCTGGGGAGCGTGGGGGAAGCGGTGCGCTGCCACGCGGCGACGCGGCCTGGAAGAGAGGTCGGAGCCAAGGGAGTACGGGGGCTGCCTAGGGGAAGAGGTGATGAGGAAATATCTTGGATGGGGAATTCCATCAGCCCACTGGGCGCAGGTGGTCCAACGATGTCATTCTTTCCTCTTCCAAAAACCAGTCTTCCCCTTCGGGGAGGGGTTTACCCCTCCAATTCGGGGAGGGGATGAGCACTTATCCCGATCAAAAAAAACACTCCATCCCCCATGCGGCCGGCAGCCAATCCGGAACCAAGTGCACACCATGAGGGTCCCCGGGCCCCCACCCCCACCACCCCTGTCGAAAAACAATACGACATGCACATTGCGGGGCCCACCCTGCCAACATCCTCCACAATCCTTGTCAAAAACAATACGAAATGCACATTGCAGCGAAACATGGACCACCACACGTGTCAAAAACATTGCACAGTTCACGTTGCGACAACGTCGGGTATTGTGCTGGCCAACCGCGATCACTTTGTATTGTTTTGACAAGGGCTCCTGTGGTGCCCGCATGATGCTTCTTGCTCTGCGCAAGCCCAGAACAATGCTGACGCCCCCCACATCAGCATCAGGACCATGCGGACGGGGAGGGCATCACGTTTTTTGCAAGAATGGCACACCAACCGCATGTGGAGCCGACGGCGAGTGTCGCGCACCTGGTGGCCGCTTTGGTTCCCAATGACTGTCCATCCAGTGGCGACCCCTGGCTATGCCGAGACTCGAATGCCATTTATGTGGTGGGAGGGAGGGTGGGAGCGAGCTAGACAACTTGCGTGCGGAGAGGGTGTATTGACCCCTCCCCCTACCACCTCCCCTGGACGTGGACGGGAGGGGCCGCGATCGGTTGGAGCGTCCAAAATGGCCTCAAGATGGCTCCAAAGAGGGCCTCAGAGAGCCCAAGATGGCTTTCATGGCTCAAGATAGCTAACAATATGCCTCCAAGAGGCCCCTAGATGACCACGAAACGGTTCCACGTGCTTTTGGAAACCCCTTCAGGACCCCTCTTCCAGGAGCCCCAAATCCTCCAACAACCCGGGACAACTGATGATGTGTTGCCTTCTCGTTTCCGACGCGCTCGTGCGGCCTCAAGATGGCACCGAAATGGCAACAACAAAAAACCAAGATGGCCCCAAGAGCGGCCCAAAAAAGTTCTGACGACCCCAAAGGGGGGGGGGCCTCCAAGAGGGCCCCAAGGCAGCCCCAAGAGGGCCCAAATACAAAAAAAAAAAAAACGAAACTGGCTCCAAGATGCGACGGTGAGGGCTCCTGAAAGGGGGGGGGGGGGAACGACGTCGATAACCCCTCCTCATTTCATCGACGCTCACCAAAATGTCCCCCAAGATGCCCTTGAGGTCCCCTGAAAGATACCAAAGAGGCTTCAAGATCCCCCTCGTCCTCGCCGTCGTCCTCATCCACGTCCTCTTCGTCCTCCTCGTCCTCCTCGTCTTCCTCGTCCTCCTCGTCCTCCTCGCCCCCCTCCTCCTCCTCCTCCTCCTCCTCCTCCTCCTCCTCCTCCTCCTCCTCCTCCTACTCCTCCTCCCCCTCCTCCCCCTCCTCCTCCTCCTCCTCCTCCCCATCCTCCCCATCCTCCACCTCCTCTTCCACTCGCCCCCACGCGGCGCCCAAGGATGTTCCGAAGAGGCCTTACAAGGCCACCCCTTTGCTCGCTTTGTTTCCCTGGATGTGCATTTTCGTGTCTTTTCCCGTCAGTTCTGGAGGGCAAGGTCTCTGAATGGGCTGGCGGGGATACTTTTTTGTTCGCGACCGCGCAGGGATGTCAGGCACCGTCAAGAAACGCGGCTAACAGGCAGCGGGCAAAATTCCGCACAAGAGCGCACAGGAGCGAGCTACGCTGCGGCTCAAAAGACGCGGTGGACCAGGAGGAGCCACTGGTCGGGATGCAGCACCGAAGTGGCGAAATTCATGAAGTCCACGTACACGAGGACGACGATCGGGCGTGCAGGCGCTCAACGAAAGAGTTCCGGATCGCCAGGAGTGGGAGCGTGCCACCGGCGGAAGCGCCACCACGGCGGGGGTGCAGGAGAAGCGACGCCAGGGCAACACAACGGCGGCGAAGGCGACGAGCCAGCAGAAAAGGCCACGCCTTGAACTGGAGGCGGCGGCGCCCAAGCCAGGGGCACAAGCCGACCCTGGGAGAGGCGGCGTGGGGGGAGTGGGGGAGGACCGAGCGTCAGTCGACCCCGAGCGGGCGGAGGCAGCGACCACGGGCGAGAGTCGCAAGCCCGAGAGCCCAGGGGCAAAATGCGGGGGGGGAGGGGGGGAAACGCGACCGCGAGCGGACACCCGCGCGGCGTCGCAAAGTCGCGCGGAAAAGGAAAGGGCCGCTACGCCGAGCCGGCTACACGGCACCGCGGGCGAAGCAGGAGGGGGCGAAACGACAAAGAAAGCGAAGAGCAAAAAATCTGCGGGCCCACGAAACAGGTCGAAAACCGTCCAAACACTAGCCGGGCCGCGACTAGGCAGCAAAAAGAGAGGCAAGCAAAGTGAGCGCGCGGGCAGCCACTCAGAGGAAAAAGAGCCTAAAATTATTCACTGCGTGGAGCTCCCCATATGTGCATCTATTCGCATGGAACTGTCCGCCGTGAATGTCTAAACTACTGGGGCTTCCTGGGGTCTCCAGGAGCCTCTTGGGGTCTCTTGGGACCTCCTAGGGAGGTTTCGTGCCCGAGAGGCGCAATCTATAGCAACATACGTACATAAAACATTGCGGATTAGAGCCACAGGAGAAGGGCAATGTATAGGAACACGCGTAACACACCAAAGACTCGTGCCCCAGGAGAGGCCCAATATATATGTATATATGTATATATATACAGCTATATATATATATATATATATATATACATACATACATACATATATATATATATATATATATATATATATATATATATATTATTATATTACACAGCTATATATATATATATATATATATATGTGAACATAAGTAAAACATGCAGGATTGTGTACACAGGAGAAGGACAATCCATATAAACATACGTATAATATCAAAGAATCGTGCTCCAGGTGAGGCCCAATCGATAGGAGCATACGTAAAACACATGGGATTGGAGCCACTCCTGTTGCCTTCTGAGGCCTCCTGCTCTTGGGGCCTCTCGGGACCTCCTGTTGCCTTCCGAGGCCTCCTGGCGCTTCCTGTTGCCTCCTGGGGCCTCCTGTGGCTTCCTGAGGCCTTCTGGAGCTTCCTGGGGCCTCCTGGAGCCTTTTGGGACATCCTGTGGCCTCTTGAATCTTTCTGTGGCCTCCTGATGCCTCCTGGGACCTCATGTGGTCTCCTGGGGCCTCCTGGAGCCTGTTGGAGCCTCCTGTGGCATCCTGAGAAGAATCTGCGCCCACGAGCCCGGCCACCAAAACAAGCAAACCGATCGAGACATCCTCCAAATCTGGCCCACCTGGGGGGTGAAAGTGAGCGCCTCGCTCGAAATATCCCCCAAATCTGCCCCGAAAGCGAAGGATGTTGGCACAGAAAACAGGCAAACCGGTCGAGACATCCCCACAACATCCTGCGAAAGGGGCCGAGTGAAACACCCCCCCGCCGCCCCCCTTAGGAACGTGAAAATGAGCGTCTCGCTCGAGACATCCTCCAAATCTGCTCCGAAAGCGAAGGATGTTGTGACAGAAAACAAGAAAACCGCTCGAGACATCCCCACAAAATCCTGCGAATGGGGCCGAGTGAAACACCCCCCCGCCGCTCCCCTTAGGAGTGCTGGTGCCACAGAATCGCCTGAAACATCCTCAACATCAGTGCGTGTGTGTGCCATCCGATGAGTGGACCTGAATGAGTGTAGTGAATGTATGAGTACAAGTACGAGTGACACTGAGTGATGAGTGAGTCTGAGTGATGAGTGAGTTTGAGTGATGAGTGAATCTGAGTGATGAGCGATGACTCTGAATCATGACTGAGTCCGAGTGGTGAATGAGTCTGACTGATGAGTGAATCTGAGTGATGAGTGGGTATGAGTGAAGATTGGGTCTGAGTGATGAGTGAGTGGGTCTGAGTGAGAGGAGTGGCGTGTTATGTTCTCTCTCTCTCTGTTCCTCCAGCGCGGTCCGCCAATAACAAGAACCCCATACTTAGGAGATGGGGAATAAATCTCCCAACTCGGTGACGTGGAGACCCCGGTGGCGACCAACGAGCACGCAACCAAAATGGCGCGGCAGCGCGACCATGAACACGCTGAGGTCGATCACCCGGCGTGAGTCGGCACAAACCCCGAGGCGAGCAGGGCAGACACACCCGGACGACGTCCGTGCCGTAGGCGACACAACAGCACCGTGTCAGCGCAAGAGTGAAGAGGGGCACCCTCGTCACAGACAGGACCGCAAACGGCAACGCCTCTTGTTTGTGCAGTAGTGGCACATGTCGAAAACGAACGATGTCCATGTAGGAGAAAGCAGCCGACGGGCGCGCAGAGCCACACATGCCAAGAGGACGGCAGCGTAGCGAGACCCCACTGAACCAAACGGTCACCAGTGGAGGCCGACACCAGATAGGAGCAGGCCAGGGGCCACCGTGCCACCTAGGAGGAGTCGGCTTGCGGGGGGGGTCGGGCGCGCGGGAGGCGGGCGGAGGCGTCGCCGGCGCCCCGCGCCCCGGGGGCTCCACGTTGGATTTCCCAGGCTGCGCCAAGCGCGCGCCCGCGTTACTTGCCCGCGCGCTCACATTCGCGCAAGCGCATCCTAAACAACTATGATTTGGATCGGAACCGGGCGGCAACGGGCATGGGGCGCCTGTCCAGGCTGCTTCTGGGAGCGATTGCTGCTGGCTCGGCACGCGCGATATGCATGGAAGGACTTTTGGAAAACGGGCGCTGCGCCGCCCAATCCAACGCGGCAATGGCGCGGCCCGGGGCGCGCGGCCGTCGCGGCACACGGCGGTCGACGTGACCGCATGGGGCGCGCGATCGGCCGCGCGGCATTTGCGGGCCATTCGGCCGACGCTGCCGGGTCGCCCTCAAACAGCCCGCCGGGGATACGCAAATGCGCAATGCGCCAGCGCGCCGCCAGGATATCGCCCTGAAAAACAACCTGTTCACTCTGGACGCCGACTGCGCGCCTCGCTGAACCAGCGAAGTCGCGCGGCGCGCCCGCGCCGCGGACCCGCCGCAATGAACTCGCGGGAAAAAGGCCTCTCTCCATGGGTTCTGGCACCGATTCTGGCCTACTTCCCCGTTCTGGCCGATTCTGGTTTCATCGCCGATTCCTCCTTTGATTCCGTATTGATTCCGTACTGATTCTTTTGATTCCGCTAGAATCAGGGGTCGCAGTTGTGCCGATTCTGTTTTGATTCTGTACTGATTCCGTACTGATTCCTTTGATTCCCCTGTGCCCCGGGGACCATCAGGCCGCGGCCCGAGCTCCCGCCTCGGCGGCATGGTTTTTCCAGGAGCGCGGAAGAGTTTTGAGGGGGAGGGGGGCGGGGGGGGAGGCGGAGCGATTTTTGGGGCGCATCGGGCGGCCGAGCCGCAGATTTCCGGGCCCAGTGCGCACGCCCAACATGGCAGGCGCGGGCGCGCGCGCGAGTTCTCGACCGTCGGCGCATCTGTAAGTTCATGCCCCGCCCCGCGCGCGGGAATGGAAACTTGCGTTGCGGTTTCCGATTGAACGCGCGGCCGTCGCAACTGCATCGCATTGCTCAGCGCGCAAAGCGCGCGAGCAGCATGGGGGGCTTTGCGTTCTCGCGTGAGAAGTGCGCGGGGCCGAACCGAACGGTCGGCGGCGCCCGCTCTTGCACCCAGCGCGAGGCCATCGCGTCAGCGCGGGGGGCTACAGGGGCCTGGGCCGTCGCCCTGGGGCGCGGGCTCAGCGCGAGGCCCGCGCGGGTCTCTCGCGCCAAACATGCGCAACAAGGTCGGCCCGCCCGCCGGCTGGCCCTCGCGGGCGACGCGACGCTGGCGCCGACTGCGAGGCCGACTGGGCCCAGAGGATTCCTGAGTGCCCCGGGAAGGGGCAGCGGGCCGCGATGGAATCGGCGCGGTCGTTGGCGCCCCCCCCGCGCCCGGCCCCCCCTGCAAGCCGACTCCTCCTAGTGCCACCTGACCACCCATCCCCAGTGTGCTCCTTGCGTGAAATTCGCAGCGAGACCTCACGGAACCCCTCCGGACACCAGTGGGGGCCGACACCAACCAGGAGCGGGTCAGGGGCCACCTGGCCGCCCGTGCCAAGTGCGAACTTTGCATGGAATGCAAACTGTCAGAGCACCATCAGACAGCGGCATTGGCGGCAACCCCAGCCGCGCGGGATAAACCCGGCGAAACGAGGGAGAGGAGGGGAAGTGTGCACGCCAGGCACGGTGGGCATCCCGTTGTGGCAGCCAACCGCTGCGGCGCTAGGGCGCAGGTGGGGAGGGGGGGAAGCGCGCGCCGCACGAGCGGAATGGG
The DNA here is from genome assembly GCA_963575745.1 of Prorocentrum cordatum. Lineage (NCBI taxonomy): Eukaryota > Dinophyceae > Prorocentrales > Prorocentraceae > Prorocentrum > Prorocentrum cordatum. The sequence continues at coordinate 886,066 of CAUYUJ010004669.1, forward strand.
GAGGAGGGGAGAAGAAACCAGACACGAGCAACGGACCCCACTGAACCCTTTCGGCAATCAGCAGGAGGGGGGGGGGGCGCCAGTCAAAGGCAGTCGGTGGGCATCTCGCCGACCACGACCGGCGTGTACTTTGCGCGAGAACGAGGCTGGTGGAGCACCATCCGACAGCGGCATTGGCGGCAACCCCAGCCGCGAGTGCAAGTCCCTGTGAAACAGCAGAGGAAGAGTCAGCGAACCGCTGGCGCAAAAGGAGAAGACGGATGAGAGCTCACCATCGCCCTGTGTGCACTGAGACGCGCGCCAGGCGCTCTGTATCGAAGCTTACCTCAGTGCGCCCGCATCTGTCACCATCTTGCCGTTGTCCTCCACGCGAAGACATGGGTAAAGCTGGGCCCATAAAGCCGTGCGGTAGCGTGCAATCACGACGATGAGGTCTCATGTCGGGATAGCGCATCATCCCGGATGCACCGCTGGGCGTGGGCAAGGCATGCTTTCTTGTCTGGCCACGCACTAGTTACTGCAAGGGCCTGTCGACCCCCGACAGTTTTGGACGCCCGAAATGGGCACCGAAACAATGGGTACAATGCCCAACGACACATGTTGTCCCAAACCAACAGCGGCCGCTGTTGGGCAGGCGGCCTTCTGTCTCGAATCGACACAGGCCGCGGCGGCGCGGACAGCGAGTCCTGTTCAAGATGAACAGGAACTGCTGTTGGGCATTGTACCCATTCTTTCCGCGCCCATCTCGGACGCCCAGAACAGTGAAACATCCCGGGCGCTCTTCAATGGGGCGCTCGGCAGGGGCAATCACGGTGGGCTGTCAGATTGAAGCCGCTCCACGCGTGGAGCGGTGACTGTGCAGGAAGCAGATAGAGAAGGAGAGCAAGGGAACGCCGCCGACCGCAGCATGCATAGAAAAGAGAGTTAGCAGCGCAGGCACGCGGCGTAGCTAGGCGCATCGCATGCCCGGTGTGATGTCAGAGCCGTATCTCGCCGAAACTGGGTGGTGTCCCACACTCAGTGTTACCGACGATGCCGTTTCTCGCTCCATGAACTCCATGGGCTCTCGGTTGCTCGGTTCCTCTTCCCAGCCTTGCCCAGTGAGTCGGGTCCGTCCGTCGTCTTGCCTTTCCCCATGCTCGGGGGCTCTCCTGCAGCGTGGAACCTGGAGGCGGCGGCCCCGCTGCTGCTGGCAGCGCCTGAGCTGGAGGCTTTACTGCCAGCCGCGAGTCTGTCAATTGGGCTGCGAAAAAGCCCTGGCGCGCATTATCTGGTCGGTGCGGTGCACGTCGTAATTTGCAGCCCCCCACGCGCGGGGGGAAATTCTGGCACGCGCGTGGCGGCTGCACTGCTGGGTTGAAAGTCGGCAGGGCGCTGGTGGGGCAGGTTTCAGTGCAGTGCGCAACCCGCAGGTCGCCGAACATACTGCCTAGTTCCTTCTGCGTCCTGAGGACGAAGGCGCTGTCGGACCCCAGGAGCATGGCGAGTCGATCGTACGCAGTGGTGCCTTGTACATCTTGGACCCGTCGTTCTCCTTGGGCTCGTGGATGGTCAGTGGGTTCTTGGAGAAGGGTACCCATTTACCATGATTGAATATCCCGTCGTTTCCCGTGCGCACGTTCTGGTGGCGCCAGGCGTCGTCGCGAGATTGCGTGGCCTGGCGGCTAGAGGACCTGTCGTAACTCCACTGGTCCCTGTGTCCGCACGAGGAACCAGTCCTGTCGTCAGCGGTGAGCTGAATGGGAGTATCTCGTTGTTCTCGTCTGCCGCTCTGTTCCCTGCCTCGCACGTGCCCTTCTGTAGGGGCCCGGCGTGGCGGACCTCGCATCCTCGGCAGCGGGGGTCTATCGCCTGTGACGCTGGATGTTTCGTCGTCAGCAGTCCCGGTGTTGTGACCATCGCCAGTAGCTGGGCTTCCTTCAGGCTCGTCTGCCACGTCCGCTTCAGACCCTTCGCTCACCTCGCTCGGGCCCCAGTCCAGGACATCGCCGCCAGGGCCCCTGAATACGTCTGTGGCAGCAGCAGGCTCGCTTCCTGAGCTGCTTCTGATCTCTCTTGTCGCTGTTCGTAAACCTTCAGGTCGAGGCAGTGGCTGTCCGCTTAAGTCAGTGCCAGGGTGGGCAGGAACAAGTAGCATCCCGAGAGAAGCGTTCATGACCACGCTGATCAAGGGGTCCAGCCTCTTCTCCTCATCGCGTATCCGTTGGGGGCCAGGGTCGCACAAGGCCAAGATGTTTTCCTTGGCGTTATCAGCCAACGTGGCCATTCGCTCCTTGAGCAGCTGAAAAGACATGTTGCATGGTGCAGTGGTACGGCTGGGGACGAGCGGTCGAGATCCAATCCCGCGTGGGCGCATGCATGTGTCCAGGACCCCCAAGCTAACGTTGTCCAGATGTATCGCGTGGTCGGGGGCGTCCTCGATGTCAAGTCTGGCCAGCCAGTGAGCAAGTTCGCATGTGCCATGGACCCTCGGGTCTTTGTCCCCGTGGGATGGTTTCGTCGACGTGTGTGGCACCCATAATTTCTTTAGCTCTTTAGCCGATCGTCCTCCCCGATGAGGTGTTGCACGACCAGCCCATCGGCCCGTCTTTTACCATCCCATTCCGCGCCTGGCACCAATCCGTCGGTTGCGAGTCCTGACGGAGGAAGCGTCCAGGCCAGGGTGGAGCAGGCCATAACGTTGAGCCAGTTGACGGTCAACCCTTTGTCTGGCATCTCGTACTGGTCCTCCAGCACGTAGAAGATGTCGTTGGCAACTGAGTTTATACGTCTGGGGTGCAGGCACAAATGAACTGGCGCGTGTCCGTGTGTGCCGCTGTTGTCGTCGGTCCACGCCTGGAAGAACAGGTCGAACCTGGTGTTGGCCACGTCTGGCAGATGCGGGATCCTGATGTCCGGGAGCATTTTCTTGATTGCGTCAGCTCGCTCTGAAGTGGGTTCGGGTAGTGGCGACGTCTCAGACGGTGTCCCGCACCCGTCGTCGTCGTCGCCGCGTGGTGCCTGCGCTCTTTCTTTGCCAAGTGCGAGGGCGAGCCCCCCCGCGCCCTCTTTTCTCTTCTTGGATTTCCGTGCTGCGGGGGAGACAGGATGCATCGATGGCGTGTCGCGCGCAAGGACGCGGTTGATGACGGATGGAGCAGCGTCAAGGATGTGAACAAGACAGTTCCCGCAGTACCATCCAGCGTTCCACTCGCCCCTCCTCGAGCAGTCGATCCAGTTGCCCCAGGGAAGTAGGTTGCACTGCTCTGCGTCTTCCATGCCAGGAGTCGGTCGCCAGACGAAGCACCCGACCGCCGGCTGCCCGTGTCCCCAGGTGCATAGCAGCTTGGGCTCTGGACAGCCGTCGCAAGTAGCACTGTAGACCCCAGACCTGAGTCCCTCTGTACCGAAACGGTCGTCGTCAGGTCGCGTTGCGGGATGTGGGAAGTCTGTCACCTTGGGGTCGTTGGCCGAGTCAGGTGCGAGAAGGAGGTCGCGCAGCAGGCAGTCGGCGTTTGGGTTTGCGACTTTGGCAAGCCTGGTTGGGAGGTGCACAGGCGGTGTCAGACTGGAAGCTCTGGACCTGCTGGGCATGCTGTTCCGTAGGTTGGCCAGCTTTTCGCGCATCGAGTCACCTGCGGGGGCATCGGCACCTTGCTTCTCGAGGCTCCCCACCCAGCACCCAGCGCACAGCCAACGGCGGTTCAGTTCCTCGTGCCACCCTGCAATCCTTACCGTAGCCAGACGTCGACGCATATCGTTGTCCTCCCAGGTGCCTTCGATGTTTGTGTATGGGGCCTCTCTGACAGTCGTCGCAGTAGAAGCTGGCAGTGTTCTGTGACGCCGAAAAGCGCTGGTCTCCTTTTCGGAACCTTTTCGGTGTCATTGTGGTGCCCAGATTCGCTGTTGGGGGTTCAAATATGAGAAGGCCCTTTTGGTCCATCGCCCGCCCAGCGCCGGCATAGTGCAGCTCCTGGTCCGGCGTGCGCCCGAGATGCTTGCGATTCCCTGATGGGCTTGTAGAGCTAGCAGATGGTGCAACTGGTTGTCTCCTTGTCAGGTTGGTCGCTAGTGGGGGCCAGCGGAAATCGGAGCGGTTCGATGAGCTAGTCGATCACCAGCAGGATCCCTTTGATGTGAAAGTCAGTGCGCTTGGATTCTTCCCACGTTGTAAGGCACCCTTAGCGCGTCAGTAAATATCCAATGCAGGTTCTGGTGGTCGTGATTGGAAATCTTCCATGTCAGACCAAACTGCGCCCGGAAATTAAGGTCCCTTGCGACGGATGCGGTACAGGTTAAGCTGCCAGCTTTGCATGTGCCCAGGACGGGCTCCACAATATCCCCAGTCCCTGCTTGTTCGGAGAATCGGAAGAGACAGGCCCTTGGTTCCCGAAGTGCTAGCATCGTCCACGCGAGGGCCGTGCAGGTCTGAGCACGCGCGGTGGGGTCAGTAGGCATGTAGTCCCCTTTGATGCGGTTTTCCAAGCCGTCCATCCCTGGATGAAGTTGGTGCATTGGACACTGTGTCGTCGTGGCACTCCATGCTGCGGGCAGCTGCTTGTCCATGCCAGCTGGCGAGCCCCGACAGTCCTTGGATGCGCGCTTCTGTAGGCAGCCTTTTGGCCTTTCAGGCAGGTTGGCCACCGGGGGGCGCGATGGCGCCGTCGCCCCACTTGTGGCCCAGCCCGACCGCGCGCATCAGGCGCGCCCAGAGAACGTTGCATGTCATATTGCCCGCATCAATTCCAGCCGCAAGATCAGACATAAACCCTTGGTGGCAACACGCCTTCCTGTCGTAGAGATTGGGATCGTCGGGGCGGTGCGGCGGGCGGGGGGCGCGCGGGCGAAGGACATACATAAGGTAGAGGACAGGAAAGAGAGCGGGTGAAGCCAGGAGCGCTCTTAGCGAGTTGATGAGCTGCCTTGCCAGGGTTCCCCATTCAAACCCTTCCGGTCTGTCGATGCTGTAGACAAAACCGTTGGCCTGATCCCCTCGCATTATAACGTTCTGTTTCTGGATGCTGGGTGCAGCGCCCGGTGTTGTTGCGGTTGGGTTGCTGCCCGGTATGGCGGTCCCGATTTCAGCAGTTGCGCCCCAGTGAGCAAGCGGGCTAAAGGGCTTCCATCTCCTGTCGCGCTCCTCCCATGGCTCAGTTGAGGCAGGTCTCACCCGGAGGTCTGCGGCCGCGCCGTATTCGGCGAGGGTCCGAAGAGCAAACTCGGTCGCAACCTTGAACATCCGCCGGTCTCCGATGAGGACCACGAATCGTTTAGCTCTGGTCAGGGCGACGTTGGTCCTGCTTGGCGTGTCAAGGAGACCCTGGTCGCAGGGCCCGTTGGAGCGCGCGGTAAGGTCGATGACTATGTCAGCTTTCCTCCCTGACTGGCGTCAATCGCGGAGTCGGGGAGGTGACCAGTCTCCATCAGGTCAGGGAACGTTTCGGCCAATCCCTTGAACGAAAGTGCCGACCCGTTGTCGGCTGTCGGTGGGCCATCGAGCGGGCAGCCGGCGCCCAGGCCAGAGGCGCGGGCAGGAGGAGCAGAGCGGGCGCGCGCGCTAACCGCGCGTGGTTGGGAACAAAATTGGGGGAAGGGAGTGGATGACTGACCCTGTGGATTTGGCTCTGAAGCCGCTGTAGTGCTTGGTTTTTCTTACCCTGCTTCGATTCATCCAGCGCAGCGTTCTTCCAGAAGCCGCTCTTGCCCTGTGACCGCCCGCCGCGCAGCACGGCCCGCTGCACGGCGCGGGGGGCGATCGCTTTGACAGTTAGTCCAGAATTGCGCATGGCGGGGCCAAGCGCACGAACTACTTCAAGGCAAGTGGCAACCTCGTGGATGTTGGCGCAGCCACTCTTGGCATTGGAGATGATGTCCGCATATGGATCGTCAATCATGAGCACGCGGTGGACGTCTCCCGGCGTCATTCGCTCGGTGTGTAGGTCGCAGATCTCGCCCCTGAACTCGTCCACGTCTGTTCCTAGCTTTTTGGCGACAGTCCCCAGTCGCTCGTTGTCCAGCGGTCGGTGCATGACCCACGGAAGCCCGCTGACAATGGGACGGTCTTGTAGTGGTGCAACGAGGCCAGACTCGATCTTCTTGTCGAAGTAAGCGAACCTGGAAAAGCCAAGGACGTCGGGGTGGCACCTGAAGCACCTTGTGAGCACTGTGGCAGGACTGTCCTCGCCCACGGAGTCTTGAACTTTGTCGAAAATTGATACTTGTAGCCCCAAGTACTCTGCGTACCAGGACTGTACTGTGGGCGGGAGCTGCTTAGGATCGCCCACAAGCACGATGTGAGCACCACAGTCGACCATGATGCCGATGGAGATGGCAGCAGAGACCCCGTCGACCTGGCCAGCCTCGTCGATGATACCCAGGATCACCTTGGGTGCGCTGGGCTGGTCGAGCCTCCAGGAGCCTTCGTGGGTCGCAATGATAATGCTGTATTTGCTGCTGAGGTCGTCTTAGAACTTCCGCCATCCTTTACTCTGGTTGGACCTGTTGGGCTCGGTGTTCCATGCACGTCGATAGAAGCTGGTGGCTGACAATTTGCGAGCGTCAGGATGCGCGATGCGTTCGTCCACTGCTAGTCCTACAGCACAGCTTGGGCATTGCGGCAAGTTGACGAGGCGGACCACCTGCGTACTGTTTCGAGGGCGACGGCTGTTTTGCCTGCTGCTGCGTTGGAGCCAACGACGGCGAGAACAATGGAACCGAGTCCCGCGACATGTGCCCAGAGCCTGGCAAGTGCGGCAGCGAAACGTGTTTTCCCTGTGCCAGGTGGGCCTTGTACCGCCGCGACGAGATGTTTGACGGATGAGTGACCCTTTTGATGATGCCCTCAGCGGGCCCGTTGTTGGCTCGCTGCCACACCGAGCCTGGGTGTTCGTTTATTTCGGCGCCCGCGATCGGTTCCAAAGCGTCCGGCCTGCTCCCCTGGTCGCCAAACTGGTCAGGATCAGGCAGCAGGCCCCCGAGCGTCGCACGACTTCGGAGGCGCAGGAAGTATCCGCTTAGTGCGTTCCTGTAGGTGCCGTTGGAACTTTGTTTCTTCCCGTTGTCGTCTGTCGCAAAGGCCAGCATGTATGGCAACGCAGAAAGCGCGTTCCCCCATGGGTCGTCCCAGTGCACGTTGGAGCGGTGCATGTTCGTCAGGGTGGTTTCGACCTTTTCGTGCTGAATGGGCCCCTGTCTTTTTTTGGCAGTGGCGCTACAGCAGAGGTGCTGTGTAGTGGTCCGTCGACCTTGTCGTGCTTGACAAGAAAGCCGTTGGTTGGGCATACGCGACAACGCGGATGAAGCCGCCGCTTGTCGCCTGGAATGACCCTCCCGGGGAAACGAGGGAAGACCGCGCGGAGGCAGGCGATTTCGTCGGTGCTGGGTCCTTTGTATGACAAGCACCGCTCGTACTCCTTCACCCCCACAGTCTGCTGTCAGCTGCCACTCGGTGTCCCAGTTAAACACGCAGTAGTCCGTGGCTTCGCTCTCCTCGATCCAATCCTCCAGCTTGCACTCCTGAATGAAAAAGCGCCGACTCGCTGGTGTACCAGTCCCAGGCCAGCGTCTACAAGGCGCAGGAGCGCTTGGCTTTCAAGCCCCTACGAGTCTTGGTTTTTTCGGCACTGTCAAGGTTGGCACGCATTTCGACGTGGCTCATCCGAACAAATCTGGCGACGTGTTCCTTGACGTCAGTCGCCCAGGCGTCGGGCAGAGTGACTCCAGTGGGGGCCCTTCCCATGGGAATCGAGGGAGTGATCGCGCGCCTTCCGCGACCCCACCGGAAACTGCACATCGCCTTGATTTCAGTAACGGCATCTCGTCCACGACCCGTAGTAACAATGGTATCCGGCCCGGCCCCCCGATGCTTTTGAAGCCCAGCGCGGTGAAAAGGATTGGGCGGCGCACTTGACTGGCCTGAGTTGTCCTGTGTCCGGGAGACGTGCTGGCTGGGAACGGCGCCAGGTGCGCCGTGGGGTCTAGGGCCAGCAGCGCTCGCAGCGGCGCCTGAGCTGCCAGCGCCAGCAACCGAGGCGGCCTCTTCCTGAGGGAGAGCGACTGGCAAGGCGCCACCGGGGGGCCCTGGTGGTGCCATTGCTTGCGCTGCCTTCTCGTTGCGAGCGATGTCGTCGGCGGTCAATACTTTGGGCTCACTCGGTGTCCCGGTGTTCCGTGGTCGAGGGTGCGCTGTTGCTCCAGGAGCCCAGGCACTGCTTTGTAGGCGGACTTGATATTAGTTCCCGGTCACTCCCAGTGGCGGCAAAGCAGTGGACTCCTGGTAGGTCGTGGGGTAGAGGACTGGAACGTGGTCCCAGTCTGGTGGGAGGAGCATTTCCTGGCCGCGGCACATCGGGATCCATGAGCCCGGTAGTCCCTGTTTCGCCCAGACGACTGGCCCGGCCTTCCACCCGGGCTCCCATCCACCCCACTTGAGGCGTGCGATGTGGCACCCGGTGACCTCGTCCATGCATGTGCCGTTGGTGCGCGCCCACAGATTCCCAGCGGAGTCAAACTGACTCGGATCTGGCCAGCCGTCCTTCCATTGTTTGGCGATCGTTCCCTGGTGATGATCTCGACAGAAATGAGCTTTATCCCACGCGTGTATCCGGCAGGGCCCGCGCGGCCATCCCCATGTCTGCATGTGTCCCCGAGCCATCGTCGGCATGTATCGAAGCTCGAACATGGGCTGTCCGGCGGCGAAGTCACGCCGCGGCCCACATGGGTCGCGCGGCCCCAGCGCCAGAAAGCGAGCCGAGACGCGTGCCGCCCCGTGGCTGCCCCATACTGCCTCAGTGGTCATGCCCGTTGCGGCAGCTAACCGCTGCAGCCTTGGCACCAGAGGAGAGGGCAGGATAGGCGCGATCCCGGCAAGCGATCGCCGGCCAAACCAGCGGCGGGGGGGGGGGGGGCGACCGCGCACCCTGAGCCAACGGGCGCTCCAGTGCGTCCACCGCGGCAGCAGCGCCAGCAGCGTCAAGGAGGTCCACCTGGGAGACGGGGAAAAAAGGGGGAGGAGGAGGGGCGGCGGAAGTACGGTGGAAGAGGATGGCGGTTGCATGTCGGCCGGCTCCGTGCAGCTCGCGGGCCCAAAACACGCCCAGTGTGGCCAGGCGGTCAGCAGCCTTGTTGAGGCATCTTCGCGCGGCCTGCCAGGTCAGCGCCCGCCCGGCATTTCCAGCGGCCCGAAGGCCCGTTTTCCATTTGCTGGCAGAGCGTGAGACGTCTGTACCTGGCCGTGCCTGCCCCGTATCTGATGGCACCGAGATTGTCGCCAGCGACGCGTGCTCTTTGCTCCCGACACGCTGCGACGCTGAATAGTGATAGCCCTGCCCTGCATCCCGCTACTTCGGCTGCTTGCGCGCGGTCAGAGCTAGGCGAGGCCACGATGTCAATTCCGACGAGGTCGGGGCGTCCAGTCTCTGGGTTGTGGTACCAAAGCGCAGCGCCACCTCCAGCGAACTCGTGCTCTCCGAGTGCGCGCGCACCGCCGTCAATGGTGACCTCGCACGGCCACAAGGTGGAGTCAGGGTTAGGAAAGGAGAGTGGTTGACAGTGACCTTAACTCCCCGCTCGAGGTTGTGGGTGGCACGGAGTGCGGTGACGCGGGCGTCGCGCAAGCGACAGTGCCAGCGCGCGCGCTCGGCTGCAGGCATGGAATCGGCGCGCGGGCACGGGGGCCAGCCAGGCCCAAAAAGAATCCAGCCCGCTCTGGGACGATGCGCGCGCAACGCAGCCGGGAGCTCGCCGGAGGCGACCGCGCGGCCAAGGACAGGCATCCTCCTGATCTCGCCCCCCTCCCGATCTGCAGCGCGGCTGGCGCGCGGAGCAGCTGAGCTGTGCGTCGCGCGACGAGGCAGCGGATTGGGATTGCGCGCTGCGCAGTTGTCTTCCATGGGGGCCCGGACTGAAGTTTCAGCATCCTGGCCTTCGCGCGCTGGTGGGGGGCTATCTTCGCACTCTTCGGACTGTTCAATGTGACCAGGGACTTGAATGCCAAGTACGATAAACCTCGAACCTTCCTGTGGAGTTAGGGGGCGAGCGTGCGGCTGGTGCAATGCCGAAAGGAGATCTGATGCACAACTCTAGCTGCCGTCTGCTGGTGAGGCCCAGTTGTCACGACAACTCTTCCCGGATCAAGCGGCTCCCCCTCCTGCCTGACCCATTCCCAGACCATTGCGACTGCTGTGCGCCATGTCCACAAGTGTTCCGCAGTTGCCTCGCCTGAACCGCACAGTGGACAGGCCTCGCAAGGGCCAGAAGCGAGCGGAATCCGAAGCCAGGTGGTCCTGTTGCCCCTGGTGGCACGCGCTGCCCGGCGGAGCTCCTGCGGTAGCAGGTCGTTTGGGAGCGAGGCCCAGAGGGCGATCTGGTTGGACAACTTTCCGAGGCAAGTGAGGCACCAGGCGTGGCCGTGTTTTTGGGAGCTGGCAGTGAGCCAAATCCTGCGTGCTGTTTGGTGGCAGTTAAAGCAGACGTGCGTGAGTCTGTCTGCGGCGCCCCTTCGCCTCGCTGACCCCGACATCCCGTCGGGGGGGAATTCGGAACACGTGAACTGCAGCCGTGAAGGAGGGGACGCGGTGAAGTAGGTTCCATTCGACACCAATGCCGGCAGCCCACCTGCGGTCAGCGCTGGCTTGCCTGAGCCATGTCTGCATCGGGAGTCCGCTTAGCTGGTGCCAGGCGGCAGTGTAAACCGCGCGCGCAACATTCTTTCGCGCCCGCCCTACAGTGCGATTCCAGCGGAGCTGTGCCCGTCTCTGCGCTGGTGCAGGGCCACAGATGTCGCCCACGGCGCGCCCGCGCGCTGCCACCGCGCGCGCCAGTGCAGCAGGACATTTGGGTGATCCTGGTACCTGGAAGAGAATCCTAGTCCCGGTGAGTATGTAGTCGTGGATCCAGGTGGCACCGGCCATCCCAAAACTAACCCAGAGATGCGCACAGAGATCCCGCTCTATGCGGTCATTTGGTGAGAAGTAGTGCGCAGGGTACGGAGCGACAGACGCAGCGCGCGAATTCCAGGCGGCAGCAATGCGCGTGGGAGAGAGGTTGGCGAGGTGGAGGGCGGCGCTGCGAGTGCGGATTTTCTCGGGGGGGGCTTTTTGCCGTGCGCCTTGGATGAGCGCAGCGGCTTGCTCCGGTGCGAAACGACCGCGGGGTGGCAGTGACCCACCCAAACTCCTCGAGGCAACGCGCGCGCCAAGATATGGCCACGCTGGCCGCGCGCAGCTGCTGCCGGACGGGGAGTGGCCGAGCGCTTCTTCCACCAATGAGTGGTGACCAACAGGTACTAAGGCAGTCTTGAACTTGCACTGACATGCAGTCTTCCAGGGGGAGAAGGTGCGCGTGTGCGTGTGTCGCCCCGACTGCGTGTGATAATCCGGCAGAGTAGTCCAACTGGAGCCCGGCGATCCGCGCAAAGTCGGGCGCGCCGCCCGGTGCGTGCTCCAGATCTACAGACATGCCGTCAAGGAGCTGCCTCAGTACGCTTGTATTCCCTTGCGCTTCAAACCCGCAACATGTGTGGCACTTGACAAGTAGCCCAGCCGCTCTCGAGGCCCATGCAAGAGCCATCGTGGCCCTGAGCGCCTGCGCCGCATCCTGGAAAAAGGGAAGCGAGGTCGCCCGCGAAGGCGGGGCAGCTGTCTCTGGCGACGTCGGAGATGGCCGGAATGATGGGGCGGTAGCCAATGCGCCATAAGAGAGGAGACGCAGTCCCTCATGCCTACTGAGTGCATCAATTTGCGTTTGGAGCCAGTTCCCTGTGTTCATGTGCGCGCCACGGTCGGCAAAAAGGGCAGCGAGCGCGTGGCGTATCCATGCGGGGAAGCCCCACCGTTGGAGCAACTTGCCGATTTTGCATGGAGAGGAGGTCGAAGGCTTTGTCTTGGTAGCAGAAAGCGACTGCCGTGCGCGGTGCGGATGTGAGTTCAGCCGTGCACTCTTGCATGTACTTCTCTGTTGCCGCGTAGTGTCTGCCGAGCATTCTCTCCCAAGTGTCGAATGGCGGGGGCGCCGGGCGTGGGTCTCGGCCGAGATGCTCCGTGGCCGTTCTGATGTTCGGCCCGCGTTGCCCGCCTCAAGGCCGCCTGATCCTGGGAGAGCAGCGGCTCAATGCGTGGTCCAAGCAGGTCGGCTAAGGTGGCTCCGAACAGTCGTCGGAAGCAGGTGGGCAACTGCAGTTGTCGCATGTCAATTGGTAACTCAGCACCCGGTCTCTTTCCTATCCACGCAAGAAGGTGCACCGAGGGGCCAAGTACGGCGGCAATGTCTTGTGGGCTCTGGTCAGCGACGTACCGCGGTCGTGCAATCAGGCAGGCAATGAACCGCGCGCCTGCGTGGTAAACTTCATAAGGTTCCCCGTCGACGCCCGGCGCGCTGCGTGCCGGAGCAAGCGCAGGCGACCCCATCTGGGGGTTGGCGCGCAGTGGTCTTACCGTCCCCCAAGTAGCCGTCGAGAAGATCGTCGGCGCAGGGCGGAAGGTCTGGGGTTGTCATCCGGACGGGGCGGTCAAATATCAGATCTGGTCAAACTCGGCGCGCGTCTCGGTCCAATTGCCGTCAATATCCAGGATGCTGGTAACGTCGTGCAGCTTCTGAACAATTTCTTTGCAAGTCTCCAAATGGGCTGCGAGCGGCTGTCGCTCGGCACCTGGTCCCCGTTCGGACGGGGTAAGGGCGCTGGCGGGCGCGTTTCTGGGCCATCTCAAGGTCCCGTCTTCGGAGCCACAAGTTGGCTTGCGCCTATGTGAGCTCCCTTCCGCCCCAGCCGGGGCGCTCTAACCACTCGGCTAGGGGGCCGACAGGTTGCAATGCACCAGTGCCGCGAGCCTCTTGGGCGAGCAGTGCTCCCTGGCTGGTCGGTTTACAATTCCTGGTCCACTGCTTCCACCGCTGCTGCAAGCTCGACGAGAGCATGCGTCTCCCCGGCATATCCAGAGCAGGCGGATAGGGCAGGGAAGCATCATCTGTCTGTGGCCGTCGAGGCAGATGTGGTTGGGTGCCTACTTCTTCGTCGCCGCCGTCTTGGAGATCGCGTTGGCCCGGCACTAAACCTGCAGCCGCAGGCCGCGCCCAGTCAATGGGCTGTATCAAACCAGTGAGGTCAACCTCCGGATTGGCAGAAAGGTTCTCTCGAGGTAGGTGCACAACCGCCGTAGCTCGGCGTGGGCCTTCGGTGGGGGGCCCTCGGAACTCCGTAGGCGCGAGTGCGTGGTTGCGTCTGGCAATGCGACTGCCGTCGGGATCGAGATATATGATGGCGTGATCCGACAGGAAAAACTTCCACACCTTTCTGGTCTGATAGGCAGCTAGTGACGCTGTGGGGCATGCCAATAAATCGATGGCGGAATCGCTGTCGCGGTCGGCGCGAGTGGGCCAGTCAGCGCCTGCAATGCTTGCGCTGGTGGGGGCAAGGAAATCCCCGAGATTGGCCGCGTCCTGAACTTCTCCCTCGCCCGGGCCTTCGCACTGCAGGTTGACGTCTCTTCCCCGGAAGGTTGGGGCAACGTCGAGCGTTTCAAGTGCCTCGCGGGCCCCTTGTATGGTTTCACTCTTGAGTGACGGTGCAAGATGAATACTGATGAGTCTGACGCGCGTTCCTTACGCGTCGCCGTCTGCCCATACAGCGCATCCTGGGACAAGTGTGCCAGAGGCAAGCACCGGCATTCCATGAGGTATCAAGATAGCTGCCCCTCCTGCGACGCCGCCTCCTGGTCCCCTGAGCGCTGGTGTGGAGACAGGGGCACGTGCTGGTGTGGACACAGCCCAGACGCCACGTTCGTGTTCACACCAGTGTGTCTCTTGTACAACTGGTGGGGATGTTTGGTCTGCGGGCTCGCGAAGCAAGTCGAAAGGTCGAAAGCCGTCCGAACACTAGCTGAGCCGCGACTGGGCAGCGAGATACAGGAGGGGCAAGCGAAGCGAGCGCGCGGGCAGCCACTCAGACGGAGGACCAGGAACGGCACTCCCAACCGGGTGGCGTCGAAATCCCGGCGGCGACCATCAAGTCGGCGCAGCCAAAACGGCGCGGCGGCGCGACCATGAACACGCAGAGGTCGACCACCCGGTGTGAGTCGGCATAAGGCCCGACAAAAAGCGAGCAGGTCCGACAGGCACCCCAAGGCGACATCCGTGCGGTAGGTGACACAACAACAACATCGTGTCAGCGATGGAGTGAAGAGGGGGCAGCCTCGTCACAGACAGGACTGCAAACGGCAGATCCTGTTGTATGTAACTGGTGGGGATATTATTTGGTCGGCGGGCTCGCGAAGCAAGTCGAAAGCCGTCCGATCACTAGCTGGGCCGCGACTAGGCAGCAAGAAAAGAAAGGGGCAAGCGAAGCGAGCGTGCGGGCAGTCACTCAGAAGGAGCACCAGGCGCAGCTAAAATGGCCCGGCGGCGCGACCATGAACACGCAGAGGTCGATCACTCGGCTTGAGTCGGCATAGGGCCCGACGAGAACGAGCAGGTCCGACAGGCACTCCAGGGCGACATCCATGCCGTAGGTGACACAACAGAATCGCATCAGCGCCGGAGTGAAGAGGGGACAGCCTCGTCACAGATAGGACTGCAAACGGCACATCCTCTGGTATGTACACCCGGTGGCACAGGTCAAAAGCGAAGTCCATGCAGGAGAAAGCAACCGACGGGCGCCCAGAGCCACACATGCCTAAATCCTTGCACCGAAGAGGACGGCACCGTAGCGAGACCCCACGGAACCCAAACGGTCACCAGTGGAGGCTGACACCAAGCAGGAGCAGGCCGAGGGCCAACTGGTGACCCATCCCCGGTGTGGTCACGCATGGAATTCGAAGCGAAACCTCACGGAACCCTCCCAGTCACCAGTGGAGGCTGACACCAGACACTGGTTGGGATGTCGATCTGCCAGCGTGCAGATATGCATGGCGTCGGAAGCACCAGGAAGTCGGGACAAACGACGACCAGGGTCAGAAGCCGAGGAATTAATGCAAGGGCGCGAACCCCGGACAACTGCGTGAGTACCAGGGTGGCCGCAGCCAGAAGGACAGTCGGACAAGGTCGAATTGATGCCTCTGGCTGGGATACGCGAAGCGTGAAGAATTCTTTGTGGCACCATGGCCTGCGGCAAACCAACATGTAAAGCGAAGAGTCCGTAAGGCAAGGCCCCAGCCAATCAACTCTGGACGAGGTCGGTTCTCGGTCCAGGGGAGGAGGACGAGGTCGAGGGGAAGGAACAACAGACACATGACAGGAAATGGCACTTGCGCCAGGACATCGTCATTGAATCTCCACTCGCCGCAGAAAAGCTTCCAGATTCCAGGGAGGTGCAATGAATTTGTGAAATTAGTCGACCCTTGGATGACACTCAGCGGGTGAGATTGTCGGCAGAGTGGTGCTAGGGTCACAGTCTCTAAGATAGCCTCAAATGGCTCCAGATAGCTCTAAGATGACCACAACATGCTCCAGATGGTATCAAGCCTCGCGCAAAATTGTCAAACTGTGTTCCGAATGCAATCCAGGGCCCAAGAACCTTCCCAAGAATACCCCCAAGAAGTCAACATTGTCCCAAAACCTGTGGTGTTCGGGAGCACGAGGATGAGCCCCAAAACGGCCCACGAACGCCCCACAACGGGCCAAGAAGGTCGCAAGAGGGCTCCAAGACGCCCCCAGAGGGCACCCGAAGAGGCCCAAGGCGGCCCAAGAGGGCGCCAAGGCGACCCACGGGAACCCCCCATGGACTCCAAGTCGCGCCAAGACAGCCCATCAAGACCCCTAAGGGCCCCACAAAACGCCAAATGCCCCGGTCAGCCCCCCAAGACTGCCCCACATGGCCCCTTCATAATACGGTGTGAGGTTCCCCACATGGTCATACAGCACCAACAAGCATGTGCGACAACGCATCCCAGAAGAGGGGCATCCAGGGCCCCCAACGGGCCAGCGCGTGCGGCAGATGCATATGACAAAGTGTAGTGCCCGACGACAAAGCCTCTTCGTTAACGTCACCCTCGGGCGCACCCTATCCGCACGCCCTCCCTTCCCCTGACCCATCCTGCTGCCTACCCTCCCCCCATCTCCATTCCCCCTTTCCATTCAATCCCTGCTCCACCCACCAACCCACCAACCCACACAACCACACACCACACACATATACACATATACACATACACATGCCGCTGCTCCCCAGACCTCTCCCGGGGTGCGTTCTGACCCGAATTCCGAAACGAATCCAGCGGTGGCGACGAGGACCTCCAGGGAGACCCCACCAAAAAAATGAGGAAAATGAAGCGGTATGGATGCCTTCTTCCCCCTCCGGCACACAAACAGACACACAAACACACACACACACACCAAATGATCCACCCGAGCGGTTTTTGCCCTGCCGTCGGCATCCCCGCGCTGGGGCCCACGCCCTCCTGCAGGTCCTCTTCCGTGGCGTCGAAAGGGATGTTCCCCACAAAGACCTCGGGCAGCAGTTCGGCTCCGCCGCCCACATCGCTTCCAAAGGATCGGGGAGCTGACAAGAAGGGAGGAGAGGAGGATCGAGGAAGGGCAGGCAGCAGGCAGGAGTGAGGAGAACGGCATGAGTACGAGGGGCTGATCCGAGGATGTTCAGCACCGCTCTGCGGCGCTACGGGCACGGGCCTTCTGGCGGACACCGGGGTCGACGAGCAAAAGCCATTGCAAGGTACACCCTGCGAAATGCTCAAGAAATCATGGGTTAAGAAATTCATAGTCTCAGAAGTTGAATAAAAACCCAAAAATTCTATTCAAATCTTAGGATGTACATTGAAACATTAAGAATAATCGAGACTCTGGCCGAAAATTAAGTTTTCTTAAGCATCGCCTAAGGTGTAGAGAAACACTTCACGCACGGTGGCAGGCAGGCGGCGGGCTGGATCGACGAGGGCACCCGACGACGGGCCAGACGGTCGAGAGATGCAGGAGCAAAAAGCGAAGGAGGCGAGGCACAGCGTCGACAAACAGATTGGCAGAGTTTTGGGGGCAAAGTGCTTCTTGCCGCATCCAAATCTAGGCGACGAGCCCAGGGGGGAAATGAGAAGGAGAAGGCCTTCTCAGAAGGCCGCGGGACTTCTTAGAAGTCCGGGGGGCTTCTGAGACGTTTCCTTGGCCTATTTCGAATACAGACAGAACTTCTGAGAAGCCCTCTCAGAAGTCCAGAAACTTCTCAGAAGCCTCGGAAGTCCCGCCCCTTCTCATTTCCCCCCCGCGCCCGCCGCCGAAAATCTTAAACACAGAAGCAACGTTGGGAGCAAAATGCCTGAGGGAGGCGGGTTTACAACGCGCGTCCTGGCAGCAGGCCGAGGAGCTCGGCCGACAGGGGGCTGACAAGACTTGTCGGGGGCACCCTCTGGCGACCCCTGGCTCTCCCAGGGTGCTCCTAAGGCGCTCGGTTGCGCTCACGATGCGGGGCCAGGGGGAGTGCTGTAGGAGGCGTAAGGCTCTGTCGGCTGGGGCGGCAAGGAACGACAGAGGAGGGCTGCCTGCCTCCTGCCGAAAGCTCCTTCTCTCCTGCCTCCCCCCTGCGAAAGTATCGGCCTCCCACCTCCTTCCTCCAAGTTCCCTCGTCCCTCGTCCCTCGTCCCGTCTCCCGTCTCCCGAGGACGACGACGACGACGACGACGACGACGACGACGACGACGACGGCGGCGGCGAGACGGCGGCGGCGGCGGCGGCGACTACGACGCACTGCGGATGCCCCATGGTGTATGTGCGTGTTGCGTAGGCCGAGCGTAGTCGACGACGACGGCGACGGGGCGACGACGGACGAACGACCGACCGACCGACGACGACGACGACGCACTGCGGATGCCCCTATTAGGGGTGGGGGGTTCTGCGCAGGCCCGGTGTAGGTCGACGACGACCAGCGACGGGGGCGACGACGGACGACTGACGACGTGCTGCGGATGGCCCCTTGGGTGGAGGGGGGGTTGCACGGGGCGGAAGCCGTGGACGACGACAAAGAGGACAAATACGCACCCACATACAAACGTACAGACCGACGGATCGACCACGACGGCGACGGAGAGGTGGTGGGGGCAGAGGTTCAAAACAAACGAATCGGCCCCATGATTTGATCAGTGTACGCCACGCTCAGGGGTGGTGGAAACCGCATGCGTTCTGCGAGACGCCACGGATGAAACCAGACGCAAGGGGGACGCGGAGGCGGCGACGGAGGGGAGGGGAAGGCAGACACGCTCGCGCGCGAGAGGAATGGCAGGCAAGGAGACGGCAGCTGGGCGGCAAAAGAGGCAATCACAAAAACAAGCATTTTCCCCGACCGACAGGCCGGGGTCGTTAGATTTTGAAAACAGACATCCCGACCAATCCACCCTGCATACCGCGGCCGCCAGGCCCCAGGTCCCCCGAGTGCCCCCGAGTCCCGCTTTGCGCCACTCTGCATACCGTGGCAGCCAGATACCCAGGTCCCCGAATATCCCCGAGAGTCCCTCCTCGCGCCAATACCGCAGCCGCCAGATCCCCAGGTCACGCGAGTGACCCCGAAAGTCCCTCCTCGCGCCACTCTGCATACCGCGGCCGCCAGATAACCAAGGCCCCCCGAGTGTCCCCGAGAGTCCCGCCTCGCGCCACTCTGCATACCGCGGCCGCCAGATAACCAAGGCCCCCCGAGTGTCCCCGAGCGCCCTGCCTCGCGCCGACAAATAATTACATGACAGAGCGACATTATAAAGTAGCAAACTTAGTACAGCATAATATTATGAGCTATGGCAGAACATACCATAAGACCACACCACCTAACATCACAGGGGTAGGAGGGGCGGGGCGGGGGGGGGGCGCTGTGCGATGCGGGGTAAAGTGGTTGGAGCGGAAGGGGCACATGGCGGAGCTTCCACTGGGCGGCTGAAGGGGGGTAGGAGAAAGGAACGGAGGGGGGGGCGCGGTGCGACGCGAAATGAAATGGCCGGGGCGATGGGGCACCGGGCGGAGGTTCCACTGGGCCGCTGGGGAATCATGGGGAGGGGTGGGAGGGGGGCGCGGGAAGAGGGGGGGGGGGGGCGGTGCAACGCGGAATAAAGTGGTCGGAGATCTGGACACCCTGTGCAAGATAATAAACGTACATCTGAGTGTGGACGAGTATGTATATGAGTGGGTATGAGTGTGAGTGCGTCTGGGTGTGAGGAGGCGTCGTGGGATTACTCTGCGCATTCGTATGCTGGAGTCAGAGAGTGAGTGAGTCTGAGCATGAAGGAGAGGGATGAAACGGGAAGGTGAAGGTGAGAATGAAGGTGGGTGAAGCAAAATCGTCCCACTAATCCAAACAAACACATGCCGTCATGGAGATAATGTGAAGTAAGCCCTTGAAACGATCATGCGCTGGGGCCTCCCTCCACTGCCCGAACTCCCCAGCGGCGACGCTGGCATGGTGCTGCTGCCACTGACGCAGCTGATGTTCGTCGATACGTTTGCCACGGTGGTCGCATGCCGAAAATAAACCAGGCAAGCGCAGCACCGCCAGCTCAAAAAGGTTCCATTAAACTACGTATAGTTATGAGGGGGGATGCGACCCCTCCACGGACAGGTACGAACTAATCTGCTCACCATGCCCTTGGGCTTCGTTCTAGCTACATTGGCCCCTGAGCCGAATTGGCCGCCGAATGTCCAAGGGAATGCAGGCCCCATGCCGAAAACGATGAGAGTTGGGCCCGCTCGACAACCGAATGAGCTGGATCCTGGTCCATTCGGCAGCCGAAGCGGCTCAAAGACGCCGAATTGGCTCAGGCGGCATTCCTGGGGTGGCCCATCCGAGGCTGGCAATTGACACTCGATCGACGGGTGCCTGTCCAGAGCCCCGAGGCGGGGGCCGTGCACTTCTTGTCTCTCGCACTGTCCTTGCCCCTGTAGTTTGGCGGCGGGGAGGACCAGTCCATCGTGAGCACCTCGCGGGGCTGGGGCAGGGACGGGGAATGGGGAGACCGTATCGATCGACAGCCTCTTGAACAGATCGCTGATCGACTGACTGCTGAAGGGATTGATGAACGAGGCGACGCGCGCCGTCTGCTTGAAACACTTGAGCAAGGAACGCCGAAGAACACTGGCGGAACTCGGATCAGAGTCGATCATCAGATATTGCTCTTTGGCGAGACGTTCGCTCACTCTGGTCCTCTCTTGTGCCACAACCTCTGGCCATCGCTCGGACGTCCGATCCCTGTGTTTGTTCGGTTTCGTGCGTGTTTTTTTTGCCAAATGATCAAGGATGCTCCTCGATGGCCCTCGCCGAAGGAACAATGCACACGTCCGAGCGATGCCAGGACCTTCCTGTACCAATACCGCACATGCATTGATAACCAACCTATGCTCATACCCGTCCCAATAACATCGGCCACGGCCTGTCATTAACCAACACAAGTTCTCTCACTCGTCAAGCGGCATAACAATGAGGGAACATTCTCCCACAATTCCTGTCAAAATCAATCATCAAACATGCACGCTGCAACCAAACACGTGACCGTGTGCGAGCACCCCATGTTGCATCTGTCTGGCAAAGATGGGGGGGGGCCATCACAGATTCCGCTGAGCACTGGCCAACCGCCCCTGTGAACAGAAGGCACATTCGAAACGATCCCGGGAGCTCACGCAACACACCAACGGTGTCGACATGCTGTCCGACGTGTGCTGCCACGCGCAAATGGCGCAACCGGCGCACTCCGCGCGCGGCGCGCACGTGGCGCGCCTGGAACAGAGGGAACTCTTCGCGCACATGGCACACCTGCCGCACGTGGAGTGCTTGGCCCACCGGGCACGAGTGGCGCACCTTGACAGCGTGGCGCACCTGTCGTCTGCGATGTCTTCCAGTGGCTGTCCAAAGGATGCAGGCCGTCGCTGATGCTGAGTCTCGGGTGCCACTTATGTGGTGGTGGGCGGGTGGGGGTGAGTGAGACAGCTGGTGGCATTCCCGTTGAAAACTTGACCCGTACCAATACTCAGCCGCTCCCACATCCACACACACACCATACCCACACCCGTATCCATGCAAGTGCCCATTCCCCCGCCCATATCCTTACCCCTACGGGTGACCATGCCTAATGCTGCGGGCCATATGCATACACGTGCAAATACCACATGCCCGAACACTTCGCTCTGCTCCTGGACGATACCGACACGCACATACACAAATGGCTGGCCGCCGACCAGTTCCAATGCCAGCCCCCTCCCGCCGTACCCAACAGACCACACGTTACAACCATATATGTGGCGGCACACGAGAGAATGAGACCGCCGCCATCACTTTGCGTGGCGTTTGTCAAGGACGGTGAAGGGCTCATATCCCACCAACCCTCTGGGCCTAGATGGTTTAGGGCACAAGTTCTTCCAAAACAACCCGTTTTCCGATTATTCCCGTGATGGGCGAGGAAAATTCAGTATTGACATGGTGGGCGCTTTTTTGGAGTGTCCAAGATGGCTCCAATATGGGTCCTTGATGACTCAGAACGGCCAGAAAGCTCGCACAAGATAGCCAGAATTTGCCCGATATGGTCTCTGGCATGGCTCCGCGATGCACTAAGACGGCCCCGTGATGTCTGGAGGTGGCCAACAACCAGAATGCGGCTACCGCACCGATCCAACGACGGAAAGTCCTACTGGTCCAATGAATGTTGAAGCTTGGAGGCCGCCTGGGGGTCTGACATGGCTTGGACCCCAGAAAATCGTTCAGGAGGGGGGCTGACGCCAATTCCAACCAAAATCGGCCCCAGGACCACTTCCCGGATCCATCTGGTGTAATTCTTCGCCCTGTCGGGGATCTTCTGACCCGGGTCAATCCAAACCCGGGTCAATCAGGCCTGCAAAATCCTGCAAGATCCTGCACCCAAACCCGGGTCAATGCGAAGGATCCTGCAAGATCCTGCAGGATCCTGCACCCAAACCCGGGTCAATGCGACCCTGGCCCTGCAGGATCCTGCAAGATCCGGCGCTCTGGCTGACCCCCGTTTGCACTGACCCCCGTCTCGAGGCTCCCGACCCTGGATCCGTTTCACGGTCCCGGGGCCAGAAGACGGCCCAAGGCCGACAAAGACAAGAAGCCCTCCCGAACCCAGAACCTCGAGCCTCGCTCCCTCCCTTCCTGCCGGCCAGAACCCGCGGTGGGCCGCCGCAGGGACCCCCGGGCGGCTCCAGGTTGGCAGCCTCGTCTTTTCGGCCTCTGGTCGGCTGCGGAGGCCTGAGGATGGCCCCGGGATGGCCCGAGAAGAGCCGCAGGCGGGCCCCAGAAGAGCTCCATGCAAGGCCCCACGGGCCCAGGAGATCATCCCAGGAGAGCTCCACGAGGGGGGAGGGGGGCGACGCCAATTCGGGCCCCCCTCTGTTTGGGGCGATGGGTTCCAGGACTGCCCCAAAGTCTCGCAACAGGACGCGCTAAGAAGCCCAAGGAAGACGTTCAGATGGTTGCCTGAGACCTCGAAGATCTCCAGGTGGCCACTGTGGGGGCTGCTCGGGCTTGACCCCAACTTCGGTGTGATGGGCGTCTCCCGTCTTCATGTCACTAATGTCCCAAAAATAACAAACATATACGCGACAACTCGGAAGGGAATCGGTGCGGAAGGGCTGGTGGGGATATGCATGGCGTGCGTCGGCCCACATCCGACGTGCGTCGGCCCACATCCGTGTCCCAAATCTATGCGAGTTGAGCAGGCGTCCACACCTGACAGGTTCCCAACTCACTAACCCACCGGCACTTGCACTTGCACTGGTCGGGCGTGATGAACAGGATTGGCGTGCTGCCCTCTCCATGCCGCAGAGTGCACTGACGAATCTCGTCAACTCTGAGCGCCTGGCGCACTCGGAGCGCGTGGCGCACCCGAGCGTCTGGCACACCACGTCGCGCACCTGGCGCACCACGTCGCGCACCCGGCGCACCCGGCGCACTCGGCACACGTGGCGCGCCTGGAGCACCAGGCGAACCTGGCGCGCAGGGCGCTCCTGGCGCACCTGGTGTCGGGACTGGCCTGCCATGCCTGTCCATGGACGCGACCGCTGCCGATGCTGAGCTCCAATGCCCATGCCATAACCCGTATCTTTGCTCCCTCACCTCACTACCCGCACTCTACTATTTACAAGGAGCTGCAGGCCTCCCTATCCCTCACACCCGTATTCTGGCACTCTCGGCACAGACACCGAGTAGGTATGTAGGTTCTCTGGTGTTCGCATCGTAGAAGCCCCCACGCCCCCCAGTGAAGATTCCCGATGCCCCACACCGCGAACAGCGACCTCACATCCGAACACATACTTGTCTCTCAACCTGTCCCTACGAGTACAGCTAGGAAAATCGTAGCCCCAGGTGTCGCAGGGGATTACTGCAGGAACGCCGCTGTGCAGGAGAGCAGCAGCTGCTCACCCCGAGGCCAGTCCACAAGAAACCTTCCACAAGAAACCCAACGCTGAGATCCCAGGACGTCTCTCAATTGTTGGTGTGGGAACGTCACGCCTTTCATCGCAAAATCATCGGAACCCCAGAAACCCAGGGAACCCTGGAGACAAGCACGGTGCCTCTTGGCATGGCCCCCCACTGCACATGGAATGCGGAGGAGGATGCTGAAGCGGGTGGTGCCACGGCACCCAACGAGGGAGACAAAGGAACGGGCGCACAGGAGCAGGAGCAGGAGCCGTGCCCCTGCGTCTCGATTGAGCCTACCCTTAACACCAGAGTCCTCTGCGATTGCAGCAAAGACCATGGGACCCGATGCGGGCTTGACGAGAAGCGGCTGGCAACAACAGAGGCACGCGCACCTCTTTGTCAAGTGCTTTGATGGCCTGCTTGCCGAGCTCTGGATCTACGAAAGTGGCCTCTGCCTTGTTGCCGTCGTCCAAGACCTGTGCGGGAGACCCCCAGGCCTCAATCAGTCCCGCTCCGTTGGGCGCATGCCAACGTGGATTGGATACCCGTGGATCTGGCGCGTGGGCGCGAAGTCCATGGATCGGGGCAGGCACCTCCGAAGCACGGCGCCAAAACCCGATTTGGTGGTGGAACGCACCGATCGAGAATGGAAACTGGACCCGTCGCCAATGAACGCGCCCATCCATATCAGCGTCCCCTCGACTCCGCCCCGCCGTGCACTCCCCTCTGCCTCTGCTCCCCCCAAGCCCTCCCTCCTTCGACCGTGCCCCCAGACCACGCCCCCTTGCTCAGGCCCATTCCTCTCCCACGCCCTGCCGAAGACCCGGGCAATAACAGATGGACGGCCAGAAGCAAAGGCTCTCGCGCAAGATGCCACACTGACCTTACGCCGCGTCCTACGCGGGCCGCCGGCGCGGCACGCCACATTGGAAGCGAGGCCGCTTACGCG
>CAUYUJ010004669.1:917837-924850 GCA_963575745.1 Prorocentrum cordatum
ATAGTACTACAAGTAGTCGTAGTCGTAGTCGTAGTAGTGATAGTAGTCGTAATCGTAATACTACTCGTAGTAATAGTAGTGGTAGTAGTAGTATAAGCAAGCGCAATTCGCATAATAGTCGTAGTAGTAGCCGTCGTAAAAGTAGTAGCAACGTCGTAAAAGTAGTCGTAGTAGTGGTAGAATAGCAGTAGTAGTGGTAGCAATAGTAGTAGCAGTAGTAGTAGTAGTAGTAGTAGTATCAACATAATATGATCGTAGTAGGGATAAGAAGTCGTAGCAGTAGGGAGCAATCACGAGAAAAGGTATTGGTAGTAGTAGTCGTAGCTTTAGGAGTGTTAATAGTTCGAGCAGTACTAGTAATCGGAGTAGTAGTAGTAGTAGTAGTAGTACTAGTACTAGCACTAGTAGTAGTGCTAGCAGTAGTAGAAGTAGTAGTGCTAGTAGAAGTAGTAGAAGTAGTAGTAATAGTAGTAGTTGTCGTAGCAGTAGTAGAAGTAATAGTAGTAGTAGTAGTAGTAGTAGTCGTCGTAGTCGTAGTCGCAACAACAACTGCAGTAGCACTAGCAACAGCAGCAGCAGTAGGAGCACCAGCAGCAGCAGGAGTATTAGTAGTAGTCGCAGTTGTAGTAGTAGTCGTACTAGTAGTAACAGTAGTAGTAATCGTAGTAGTAGTAGTAGTAGTAGTAGTAGTAGTAGTATTAGTAGTAGTAGTAGTAGTAGTAGTAGTCGCAGTAGTAGTGAAAGGATGTAGTGATAGTAGTAGTACCAGTAGTAGTAGTAGTAGTAGTAGTAGTAGTAGTAGTAGAAATACTAACCACACTAGTTGTAGCAGGAGTAGTAGTAGTAGTAGCAGTAGTACCAGTAGGAATAGCAGTAATAATAGTAGTAGCGGTAGTAGTCGTAGTAGCCGTATTCGTGGTAGTAGTCGTAGTTGTAGTAGTCGCCACAATACAAATAGTAGCAGAACTAGTCGTAGTTGTAAAAGTAATGCTGGTAGTGGTAGAGATAGTGGTAGTAGTAGTAATCATACTAATCGTAGTGGTAGTCATGGTAGTAGTCGTAGTAGTGATAGTAGTACTAGTCGTAGTCGTAGTCGTACTAGTAGTGGTAGTAGTAGTAGTAGTAGTAGTAGTAGTGGTACTGGTGGTAGTCGTCGTCGTAGTAGTAGTAGAAGTAGTAATAGTAATAGTAGCAGTAGCAGCAGTAGAAGTAGCAAACGTAGTAGTAGTAGTACTCGTCGTTGTAGCAGTACTCGCCTTAGTAGTAGTACGAGTAGTAGTAGCAGTAGTGGTAGTAGTGGCAGCACTACTAGTTCTACAACTAATATTAAAAACAGTAGTGCCAGTGTAACTCGGAGTAGTCGTAGTAGTAGTAGTAGTAGTAGAAGTAGTAATGCCAGTAGTAGGGGTAGTAGTAGTAGTAGTAGTAGTAGTAGCAGCAGTAGTAGTAGTAGTAGTAGTAGTTGTTGTAGTAGTAGTAGTAGTAGTAGTAGTAGTAGTAGTAGTAGCAATAGTAGTAGTAGTAGTAGTAGTAGTAGTAGTCGTAACAATAATAGAAGTAATAGTAGCATTAGCAGCAGTATTAGTAGTAGAAGTCGTGATAGTGGTCGAAGTAGCAGTATCATAAGTACTCGAAGTAGCACTAGCAGAAACACATTCTGTATATATATATATATGTATATATGTATACGTATGTATGCTTGGTACTTGCAAGGGAAGAACCCAAGTTGTCTTCCCCGAGATAATATACTACAGGGAGGAAGGGGGTCTTGGCATCAGGAGGAAGGGGATGCTCACATCCACCCCAAGAGATGTTTTCGCAGACGCACACAAACGTACACAAATGTGTCCAGAACGTGTTTCAGACTCCTGGTGGGCTCTGGCAGCATGCGTACGTTCGTGCACTTTGGGGGACCAGTGGCCCGTTCAGATCTCCAAGCAAAGCCAAAACACGTAGGATCGAGCCTAGACCTGGAGCTGCGCGATGCAGTGTGCCTGTTGGGTGAGCCGTTGATGACGGCAAGCATCCCCGAATAAGCCTGCGCGCCATCACGAGGCTGGACCAACCTCACGTCAGGCCCTAGGCCCAAGATCTGCACATACGCATTCACCCGCACCAGCCTGGCCCACAGGTCATGGGCGCTCCTGCACCTGAGAACGCTCCCAAACAGCTGGTGCGACCGAGTGCACCCGAGTCTCGTGTGCGCAGGCAGGCTGCCCTGCCCGAGTACGCCGGACCCTGGGGGAGTCGGGCGGTCCCCGCCCCCTGCTGAGAATGCTCCCAAATGGGTATAGAAGCCTCCCAGATGGGGTCGGAGTAGATGGGGTCGGAGGCTCGCACTGCATCGTCGATGCATCACCGATGCATCGACGATGCATCGGCGATGACGGTGATGCATCGGCGTGGAGAAATCGGGCTCCACATCGAGCCGCATCGGCGATGCATCGGCGATGCGGCACGATCCTCCGACCCCATTTTGGAGGCCTGGACGAGGCCGTGTCAGCCAGCCCTCCGCGGCGGTGCCGTGGGCGGCCTCGCGCCGCGAGCCTCGGGCGGCCCATCCCCCGGCACGAGTCCATCGCTGCGCACGGACTGGCTGCGGCTCGTGTGCGGCAGCCGTTGCCAGCGCGGGTCGCAGGCGACGATGGGGGCGAATAGCCCAAAGGCGGGCATTACAAGTATTCGCCGGAGAACCTCGCCAAAGATGTGGACCTTGGGCGCTCCTGGGTACTCATGTACTGCTCCCCCCAGGAGAGCCCAGAATCGAGTCGATAAGTCGGATCGGCGATAGACATGAATCGGATCGGCGGAAATCGGCAGCCAAGTCGGGAATAGTCGAATCGGCGGAGATCGGCTGGGTAGCAAGGCCCTGCGTTGAGACTTCGAAATCCGAATCGGAATCCGAAGTCGAATCGAATCGGAATCCGTCGAACTCGAATCGAACCGAATGGGAGTCGAAATGTGCCCTGCTCCCCCCGGGGGACACCAAAATGCCTCCACTAAGGAATCGCAGTCCAACTCGGGACCCGAAGTCGAATCGAATCGGAATCCGTCGAAATCGCATCGAACCGAATCGGAGCGCCGAAACATGCCCTGCCCCCCCCCCCTGGACTACTCGCCCCCCATCGTCGCCTCCGAGCGGGGCCGTGGCGCCCCCCGCAGGGCCCCTGGCCTCGGGGGGCAACTCCAGGACCCCGAAGATCTCGAGCTCCTCCTGGCAGGGCGGCGAGGTCTGTGCGTGCCCACTGCTTCCTGGCCATGCCCAGCCGGAAGCCAGCAGCGGTGCACACGCCACGCCCTCCTGGCCTGGCCACGAGGGCGTGGCGTCAGTGCCTGGGCTCAGGCTGGGCCTGGCCAGGCAGCAGCGGATGCGTGCAGACCTCGCCGCCCGAGCCTGGATCTTCTTGGCGAGCGCCTCGAGGCCCTCGGCCTTCCAGTCCTCGGGGAGGCGCACCGCGGGGCGGGCGGGGCGAGGCGAGCGCACCCGCGCGCCAACGGCCGGGCGGGGACTTGGCGGAGGCGGAGCGGGCGGGCGCCCGGCTTCGGATCTGGGGCTCGGAGGGGGGGGAATTCGAAGGGTGCCCTGACCAAAGGAGGTTGCGGCAGACACGCTGCAACAGAAAAGTGGGGTTGGGACACGGACAGGTCTGGCATGGTACCGTCGCGTGATGATGTTTGAGGCAACGTAGCGCGAGAACACCAGAGGGCATGCTACAGGTGGAGGTGGGAAGGAGGAGGGGCGTGGCAAGGCAGAGGACAAGGACGGGGAAAGGACAAGGAGTTCGACTCAGAGTACGAGGACGAGACGGACCAGGACGACTGTCAAGGCCAGTGGGGGAGGAACCGCGCGCGACGTGGTCGCGAGGTTCAGCCTCGCAAACAACATGTCAGAAATACATTCCACTGCCGAATGGACGGTCTGGAGGGTTCACCTGGCCGTGTCCAAAGCGAAGCGGCGCATTTGATCCCCAAGCGGCCATTAATGCGAAACACAATCGAAATACCCATAGTCTATTGCAAGTCAAGACTCGGACATTGCTTGGCGGTGTTTCTAGTAGATCTGGAGCACCTCTACAACACACTTGGAGACAATTACAAACGCAGAGGATGCCCGCACGAAGGCCTCTGGAAAGTTCGTCATCGTCACCTTCGGCTGCCACACCTGCGCTGCAGCGCAAGCCTTTCCCCATGTCTTCCCCTCACTGTGCGTCAATGCTTCTCTTCCTAGGAGTGAGAGAGTACAAATCACCCTTACTCGCCTCCTCCTCCTCCCGTCTTCAACGTCGTCAAACATACTTCAACAAACTTCTGCTGCCCAGCTTCTTCAACCACACTTACTCTGGCAACAAGATCCAAAGAATGCGTTCAACATCCCCCAGAGAAATAAACTACCGATGCACCAATGCACAACATGTGAACTTCAAAAAAGGATAACGCCGGGGAGCATACGGCCCAATGCAGACATACATCGAACGTGTTGCAAAAACGTTGCTAAGTAATACAAAAGGTACATCGTGAAGCGAATGGAATCGATGCTGATTCTCGAATTTTCGGATGCCAGAGGGCATCATCCAGACGCTTATCGTCACGCATGCCCGAGGCTCTCCGGCTACCCATACTGCAAAATTACATACAGTATACGATTCAATGCCTCGCCTGTGGATCCTTCTTGCACTCCTTGTGCACGTGGCCCACCTCACCGCAGAAGAAGCAGCGCAACTGAGTTACGCTCCTCGGACGGAGGAGGACCGACGTCGCCCACGGCGGGAGGGCGAAGAGGCTCGGGCGGGGGGCACCGCCCACCGTGGGGTGAACGGGCGTGCCGGGTGCTCTGCTGCCCGCCGTCCCCCCCCCCCCCGTTCCCCCCTCCTCGGGGGCTCAAGAGTCCTCTTCAGGGGGGGGGGCCTGTGAGCTCGCCAACGCACCTTCTGGGCCCGTAGACTCTCCAGACCCATCCTCTGAGACCTGTCGGATACGTCTTCAGAAGGGACCCCGCACGCCCAAGAGGCATCAAGAAGACCAAGAAGACCCTACGAGACCCTAAGAAAGCCGAACGAGTTCCAACAGGGGGCCCAAATGGCTTGTGTTATCTCGCGCCATCGCTTGCAGGCGCTGCCGAAATCATCTGGGAAGCTGCCAGAGGGTACCCAAACAACTCACGATGGACACAACATGACCCAAATGGCCCCTGAACTCTAAACCAACCCCCAACTGAATCCAATACGGCCAACAACCGCCACCAAGCTGGAACCAATTTCCTCTGTACGTGGCCCGGATGCACTCCACATCCTCCCGGGACCCCCGAATTGAATCCAAATAGCCCTAAGAGGCCACAAGGGAGCATCAAGACAGCCCCTGATGGGGGCCCACAAAATACCCTGCAGGGCATCGCGAAGGCCAGAAGACATGCACACATGTTCTGTCACACGCAGTTTCAGCCATACTCCCCAACTCTCACTGCTTTGGGGAACTAAGTGGGATCGATATGGCTACTCTCTGGACATCTCCTGGGGTGCGTGCTGACCAGAAATTCGAGGCGAATCCAGCGGAGGCGATTGGCGACGAGGGCCTCCCAGGCGGCCGAAAAGTCAAAAACGAGGCAAGACTAGCGGTATCAGTCAGAGTGAGGGGGGCGAACGGTCATTCATTGTCCATGGGTGCGTGGCTGAAGTGAGGATCCGTGGTGAAGATTATGCTTGTTGCGTCGTTGTTGTTGTTGTTGTTGTTGTTGTTGTTGTTGTTGTTGTTGTTGTTGTTGTTATTGTTATTGTTGTTGATGAATACTAACTTCTGAATAATGATTGATGATCTCCGGAAGCGGTTCCGCGCGCTCTCGTCTCGACGCAGGCTATATTTTCTCTGAACACGAGGCTCCCGCTCGAGCGTTGGCTTGAGCCTAAATGTGGGCCCTTGGACGCCCAACTACAACAACACCGGCTCCCGCTCGATACTTCCGCGCAGTTTACCCCGAGACACCCTGGCCAGAGAGGCCCCCGAACTCAGGAACGACGCTTTCGCTCGAGATTTCCTTGCAATTCAGTCAAGTTTGCGGAGGCCCAACCACGACGACAAGAGCTCCTGCTCGATACTTCCTCATAAACTACTCCGAAAGCCTCTGGCCGAGAAGGCCCCCGAACTCAGGAACGGGGCTCTCGCTCGAGACTATCCCGTAATTCAGAAAAGTTGGTGGGGGCCCCCGTTCGATATTTCTCCTTCGGTGTTTCGAGAGCTCCTGGCCAGAGAGGCCCACGAATTCAGGAATGGCGCTCTCGCTCCAGACTTCTTCGCATGTCAGCCAGTGGCCGACAAAGAAAAGAGTTCCCCCCGAATGGGGTGGCAATCGAAGACGAAGTGGGCTGGCATCGAGGGTTGGGGTATACGGTATGCAAGACACGCGTGCCAGTCAGAGCGAACAGTCTTGAAATGATTGAATGGAAACTGCTCAACAATTATTATTGGACCCCTTACAGGTTCCCTGGCGCTCTCGCCGAGGCGCTGGCTGCATTTTCATTGAACATGAGGCTCACTCTCAAGCGGTTTGGGGGACCGCCAACACCGGCCCGCAAACAACAACAACAACAACAACAACGCTCCGGTTCGAGACCCCCTCCTTTTTTACTCAGGGCCGGTGCTCTTGCTCGCCGCTGAAAGCAGCCGTCTCAACAAAACCAGCGCTCCCGCTCGAGACTTTCTCCCGTTTAACCTTGAACTGGCGCGCTACTCTTTCTCTCATCGGCACCGCCCCCAAGCAACAACAACGCTCCCGCTGGAGACTTCCTCCCTATTTTACTCAAGGCGGTGCTCTTGCTCGTCGCCGACAGCCCCCGTCCCGACAAAACCAGCGCTCCCTCCCGAGACTTTCTTCCGTTTTACGCTGGACTGGCGCCCTTTTCTCCTCCTCCTCCTCCTCCTCCTCCACCTCCTCCTCCTCCTCCTCCTCGTCCTCGTCCTCGTCCTGCTCCTCCTCCTCCTCCTCCTCCTTCTCCTCCTCCTCTTCCTCGTCCTCCTCCTCC